>BMAW01132729.1:82702-129576 GCA_019974015.1 Nephila pilipes | reverse complement strand
ATATATATATATATATATATATATATATATATATATATATATATATAAATCATTCAGAAACGAAATTTAAAATGGTGAGAGTGTATAGAATGTAAAATCTAAGAGGCAAATAACAATAAATTCCTTTCTGCAAGAATAGTCCCAATTACACTCAAAAAAATACTCGGAATATTTCAAGATTAAATTATTAATGAATATATCAAAATATATTATTTCCGTAACAATAAAAAATGTATAGTTTGATACTGTTATTAAATAAATTCCAGCGTATATAATAACAAACATAATAGTATCATATACTTTAATTCTGAAGCCAAACCAGCTTGAAATATATTGTATCGTAAGAAATTCCACTCCTGAATAAATTTTTGTCGTTTATCTTGATATTTTCACTTGTACCATAATTCTATAACATTTCAGATAGAATATGTCGTCAACATTGAAAGTGGTTTAACTTATATTCCTAGTTTATGAACCTGAAAGATGAGATAATTCCATCTTGAAATTTAAAGTATGATTGATGTCAATAAGGAGAGTAACAAAATCTCTTGACAGAGTCCATCCTCTCAATCTTTGATAATCATACTTAGGACAATACAATTTCTCCAGTTAGTGTAATTTTGGCATTAATCATATTTGGCATCGAATGAAGAATATTTTTCTTAATTCAAGTTATGATAATTTTTTTCTCTCAATGCATAAGGACTTTGTTTCACAATTTAACTATTTTCATTAAAAGTTTCCCCTGAAAAAGATATATTTGCTTTCAATATATATTTCAAATATATATTTGCTTTCAATATATATTTCAAATATGTATTTGCTTTCAATATATATTCCATATATATATTTGCTTTCAATATATATTTCAAATATGTATTTGCTTTCAATATATATTTCAAATATATATTTGCTTTTACTTTAAATCCCTATGCTTGAATATAAGCTTAAATTAAAAGATGAGTGAAACTCATTCGTTAGTTGTGATACAAAAATTATGACGGAAGTGATATCAATATTTCCCTCTCAACTAACACTTTGAAGATATTTTAATGATGTGGTTTGAATTCATAATTTCTCCTATAAATGAAACGTGACTAATGCAGATATGATTGTTTTAGAGAAGTGAAACGAGTAGAATTGAGGGGATGAAAATATAAGGTGCGAAAAAAATATTATTGAGTTTAGTAATTTAAGGCGTGGTAACGATAGTGAGCTGAAATTACTAAATGAAACATTTATATTAGACATGCTAGGACTAAGAAGCTTTTAGAGTAATTTCAGATACAGTTAAATGAGGTTAATAACTGGAACGATCAACTTTATATAGTGAAAGATTTCGAACCTGAGTAGGTTTGTAAAAGAAAAAATAATAATTGTTTAACTAATGGTTCATAATTGTTTAATAATTGTTAATTAACCACAACAAAGGTATTTCATAAATTATTATCAAGAACTTTTAAATGCATGTTTCCAAAATTATTACCTAATATGTTTTGGAAGATATTGCCAATGAAAACCTATTGAGCATTCTTTTACGGTGAGATTTTGATTTTAGTAATTAAAGCATTAATTATCAAATAGGGTTTTAGGTATAGTAACTCAATATTTATTTATATATTTTAAACAAATATTTTAATATGGTTAGAGTTATTTACGAAAATTATACTTGTTTTTGCAGGGAATTTATTAAATAAATTATGTTAATCATAATGTAATATGAAATTACTTGTAATTGAGCATTGATTAAAGAACAATTTTGTTTAAGATTTAGTTCTTCTTAGTATTAAAATGGAAAAGGTTTTCAAATTTTACTCATATAATGAGCTAATTAGTTATTTTAAATGTAATCTATATCATCGATTTTAATATTTTTGTTGGTATATTGAATCATAGCATGAGGACATAATAATTACACTGAAGTAACCTCTTACAAAAAAAGTATACCATAATTCTTTTATGTCTCTAACGTACTAAATGATACATTTTAGTATTTATGACATTATCTTCAATCATTGAGTTGTAACTCTAAAAAAAAGAAAAAATCTCATATTCTTATTTGAAAAGACTCAGTTGATTAATTGATAATTATCGTTGCAATTAGAAGTAATAAGAGGGCTATTGGCAAGGAACCTCGCAATTTTGCACCCTGTCAAATGAATAGTTGGCCACTTGAGCCAGCAATCCCTTCTCCAAACGTTCCCATCACATCAATAGAAGGACTTGGAGTTTCCACAAATTCAAGGTGTTTCCTCTTCTCTACATGGCGGTTTTCAGTTGTATCAGGATTGGAAAATATCAGCAAGAAGGTCACGGCAATGATCACTAAGCTGTGTCGACAACATTTTCTTTTCCTGGTAAAGTAACTAGCCATTCAAAATTTTTGTCTTCAAAAGTTAAGAATGAATTCAGAGCATAAATGTATCATGAACCCATATTGGTTTTAGTATCCTGTAATATATCGATGGCTTCAAGAAAACCACTTTCTGTCGGTATAAATCATAGTATCATTAATAAACCATCTAAAAAGATGTGTAAATCAAACAGTTAAATATGGCAAAGAAATCCTACTTGACGAGACTAAACAAAACATCCTAAGATTACAAGAGGAAAATATACGACACGGTAACAAACGACATAAACCAGCCTGTAAGTTTAAACTTGGCGATAAAGTAGCCATACAACGCACACAATTTGGCACTGGACTGAAGCATCGTCCGAGATACTTTGGTCCCTACGAAGTAACTAATATCAATCCCAATGATTGATATAAAATTCGGACAGTAGGACTCTATGAAGGTCCGAATTTAACATCAACTGCTGCAGACAAGATGAAAAGTGGTGCTCTAACTTCCCGCTACATTTGGCATTTCAGTTCATTTGTTTTTACTTTGAATTGACACAAGCCGAGGACGTCTGGCCAGTTAGAGTAGCGGTATGTATTTGCCACTCTCGTCAATAGGAGGCGCTTCACCAGTGAACGATCAATCAGAAGCGAGGAGCCTTCTTTTCATTAGAGGGAACACAGATGTTTAGAGACTGTCTCTGCCCCGGCGGAACATTGGTCGCTTGGAGTTAGCCAGATACTAACATTGTTGTGGTCTTTTTCGTCTGTAAAGAAGAACAGTATGGCTCTCTTCCTATTAATTGTATTTTAAATTGTTTTGTCCCTTTATGCTTTTAATTAAATACTTTATATCTTAATTACTGACTGGTTCTGGTTACTTAATCTCCACTAAAACCATATATATATATATATATATATATAAATCACCATTTATGGAAAGTTCTTACAACAATTGTGATAATATTCAGTCAGACATTAATAAAGATGATTTAAGCGAAAAACGGTCGGCTGATGAACAACAGAAAAATGTACCAAAACAGATTATAATCACACATTTTTAAAACAGTTTTACGATTGTTTCATGAACCCCAGAGAATCTCACTTTTATAATCACAAGTCTTTCATATCACCAATAAAATGGAATACATTCAGTATCCATTTTATCCCCTTCCCGACCAATATTAAGTCTGTGAGACGCAACGTTTCCACTCTCACCAGCCCAGCGTCGTTTCTATGCGAAGAGCTTCGATTAACATGGTAGGCTCAGCATCGCGTGAGCGTAATTGAAAAATGGAATGTTTCATTGGAATTTTTAAATGTTGCTGAATGGCGCCAAATTGCAACGGTTTTCACATCAGTCGAATTTCGCCACATTTGATCTTCACATAAGGGTATTAGTTTCTGTTCTGCGCATTTTCATTATAATTGATAGATTCAATAGTATAAACAAACTGAGAATCACGTCTCTTTAAAGGTGAACGTAGTAGTTAAACGGATACCTGCCTTCTTATTTATTCCTTTGTTCTTTTGGTTGGGAGAAAATGAGAAGTGGGGGAGAATGTGGGCAAAAAATAAACTTAATTTTCTTTAAATATCTTAAGAGTTCTTTTATTTAATACTTTTTGGATAATATTCAGATGTTTTACATATTGTAAAAGCCTTGTGGTCATGGTCGTGCGCTCGAGGGTGGCAGTTTCCCTCGAGTCGCGGGTTGAAGCTTTGACGCCACTGAAGACCCACCGAGTAGCCGGGACTAATGTCCATTAAATCTGTCAAGGCTCAAAGTCCTCCCGTTGGTGTGGTGTGGAATTTAGGAGAGGGAGGTGCCCGATCAGGTATCGCCCTAGTCACTGTGCGAGATCTATCAAAATTACGAGGTTCGTCACCATGAAGTACTATATTAATAAAACTAATCAAACAATCACATTGTAAAAACAGTATACATGATCATAAATATGTTTTCTTGAATTACTAACTGCTCTGTTATTTAAAAAATGCTTATCGATGTTGAAACTTATATTATTTATTAATTTATATTTATATCACATAATCTGCGACTTAGTAACCATAGTGTTAACGGCATCTTATTGCCCCTTATAAAATAAAGGCTTTTAAAGAAGAAAGAAACAAAAACTCAAACATTCTTTTAAAGTTACAAGATTAAATCTAATATGAGACCAGAAATAAATATATATATATGTCTTGACTAAAAATTTTTTGAAGCTGACCTGGCGCCTAGGAAGATAATAATTGAGTTTAATTAACATTTGATTAATAATATAAATTTGGTTTCTAAATATATTAATCCATAATTAAGAGGAAGAAATTTTGATTCATTTTTTATGGATAGGAGTATTAAAAAAATCGCATGTAAAATACCTAATGTTTGCTTTTCTTTAAAAAATTAAAATAAACATGAAATATAAATTTGAAAAAAACTAAAAGAACATTAAAAATAAAATTAGATTATCTATAATTTAAAATATATAAGTATATATATATATATACATACACCACATACATATGCATATTTATATGTAAATATGTATGGGCAAATATATATATATATATATATATATTCCTATTTAATTATCTAATACGTTTCATATTTATTTCCGTAATTTTATAAATTCTGCTCATAACATTAATAATTTGAGGTTTTTTATTAAAAATTTATTATAAAACTTTTTGTAATTTTTTTCATTCAAAGCAAACATTTTCTTAGTAGTAGACAATGCACAATTTGTTCAATGCATAAGAATGGGATAATATGGTTTAAAAAAATTGCCACACTGTATTCCTCACTATGTTTAATAATTGCATAGTTATTTATTTTTATTATATTTTATAACATAATATACCAATAGTTAACCATAATATTCATATATTTTTCTTTACATCATATATTCTTAAATGCTAATATTTTAGAAGATTTATTTTTGAACATTCTTGTTGAAATCTTAAGTATTTTGGTACGTATCAATTTTGTTGCATAGCAGTCACTAGAGATGGTTACGATGTGATGAAATATTGTTACTTGCTTCTCAATTCAAAGTTTTAAATAGATAAATAAAATTACTTTATATTATCGTTTTGTTTTTAATAGTGTTTTGTGATGCTGTTTTTGAAAAAAAAAAAGAGTTGAATGTTTTCATTTTTATTTTGCAATATTTACTATCTATTTTATGTCATTATTCCTAAAATTTATTTCTTATTAAAAATTGTATTATTATAATAGCAATTAAAGTTTATCACTTTTTTTTTAACTTTAGATAATTATCTCTTTATCGTATCAGTATATACTGTTATAATTAGATTTATCTCTCTCTCTCTCTCTCTGTATATATATATATATATATATATATATATATATATATATATATATATTATTATTATTATTATTATTACGCATAATATTAATCAAGGTTTCCATTAAGAATAGAAATACATCCATCTTAAAAGATCAATTTTAAATCGAAATCAAACATAAAATAGCTTCAGAAAACTTTGAAAATAATCCTTATTCAGACATAAGCTTTTAAGAACATTTCATTTTGAAAATTAAAGACGTTTACTAGAAGAAAAGAAAAGCTCTATCAAAGAAAACTCAAACTCGTTTTTCTAGAACTTTATCTTAAACAGAAAAAATTGTACTTTATTATTGTCATAAGCTTCGAAAAAAGGATATTAGGAGAAGAAAGTATCTATAGATATAAAGAAAGTGAAAAGAAAAATATCTGATTTCAAGAAAATTAAAAACGAATATTTTAAAGAATCCTCAGAAGCTCTTAAAATCTCCAAATTAAATAGATCAGGAAAACAGTTTTATAAAATGCAAAAAGTGCCTGGAAATTTAAAAGAAAAAAATCACTACATGTGGAAAATTTGAAATTTAAAGAAATTTAATGCCTTTAATATTTATAAATTTTATTTTTGGTTTCTGTCAGCTATAATTTGCATTTCTTCATGAATATTAATATACGCAACAAAATTAAGTTTCTTTTGTTATTAATATATGTATATATATATATATATATATATATATATATATAGGCACTCTATAAAATTTTGATTGAGGCGACTATTGGTGGATAGGAAAATTATGTACATATTAGAAAATGATTAAAATTCCTAAAAAAAAAAGATTTATTTCAGAGTTACATACTTACGAAGTAACGAGTTCAATAAGGTGTTGACCCATCTCTAGTCTGGATGTAAGGTGCCACACGACGTGGCATAGAGTCATAAAGCTCCCTTAAGTTCTCCTGCGGTATTACTTACCACATATGCTCCAATTATCGGGCTGGGTCATCAACATTCCCTTGCAGAAGCAGTCACCTTCCAATTATATCCCAGAAATGCCAGATTGGAGAGAGATCTGGCTGGCCAAGGAAATGTTTGACAAGCTGTAAGACAGTCCATAGTATCACGTGCCGTATGTGGTCTGGCATTATCTTGCTAAAAATAAGGCCAATATACTACAAAAGGAATGGTAGCAAAACAGGTCACAGCAAGTCATCGAGTACCGCTATGTTGTAAGAGTGCCTGAACTTGATTGGATGAATAAAAAGTATTTTATTAAGGATTGAAAACTTGAATATATATATATATATATATATATAGGGAGAGTGTGAGCTAATATTAGGAATTTAAATAGGCTTTTTTTATTGCTCAGGTTCGAATTTTGGATGATTTGACAGCAGAAAAATGATTATTTTTCTATAAACTAGTATAACTCAATGTAATAGCACTCGCATTACATACAATTTCAAATGGCTTTATACGAGGCAAGTATGGAGTATTCAAATTGCTTCAAAATCTGCACCGATGCTGCTCGTTCAGTGCCAGAGAGATTCCATAGTATACAAGCACTAGTGAAACAAAAATCTCCTCAGTGTTTCTGGACACTTTTTGTACGGTAAGAACATTTTTGTACTTTATAAAGACATAGGTATAGTACATTGAGCTTTACTATTTTTTGATTTATTAATTTAATTGAGAGTGAACATCTACCACAGAAATTTTTTTTAACTAACTACACCATCAAAACTATATGAATAATATTTTAATAAAACATGTAGGCAATTAATCAATAAAAAAATAAAAATGTCTCCAGACGTTAATAGAATATCGAAGTAAATCTTTTTGATTATGATTAATATGTAAGCTCTTTCCTTCAAATTTTCGAAAAGAATTTATGAATTGATGAAAGGAATTTGAAAAGTAGTTTTTTCCAAGTGTTGGTCACGTGTATAGGAAATATGATATGAAGTAAAATTTTTTCAAAAATTTCCTCTTATTACGATAAAAAAATACTATTTACCACTATTAGCAATAACCAATATGTGTGAATGTTCCCCCTTCTTTATTAAAATAGAAGAGAAAATAATGCCTAATAATGAAATATGATTTTTAATTCCAAATAAGAAATGCATTTATATACAATTCCATGTAAGATATGTATTTTTGTAAAATTCCATATACGCAGATTTAGAAATGTGTTATTTGTAATATTTGGTGCTTAACACTGTGAAGGAATTGTTTTAGAAATTTGTTATGTTCCTAATAGGAAATTATACTTTTAAGGGGTGTCGGAACGTCAAATTTTTCAAAAAATCATGATTTGAGATTTTTTTATTTCACAATTGTATAGCTTTTCACCTTTCTAAAAATACCTTATTTTTATCTCTACGATAATTAGAAGCTTCAAAAACTTAGTTTTAAATAAGCATTGAAACGGGGCCACGCCCATTTAAAGGGCCAAAAAATGTAAACAACGCACTTCATTTTTGGACGATAGTACTATGTGCTACTCTAAATGAATTTTTTTAAACTTTCGTTATAAATGAGCCTTTCTTTTATTTGCATTTGCTCTTAAGAAGTTTCACTGTATCTGTGACTGATAGATATTTGTTTATACTTGCATAAGCACGTTTTATTTCGACTACTACGAGCTTGTTCATTTTAGTTAGTGTTTGTTTCAAAACATATAACTGAATTATTGCAAATATTTGTTGTTCTTTTTAGTTAGTGTTTGTATCAAAACACATAGCTAAATTATTTTAAATTGTTGTTTTCAAGCGATTTTATCATGCCTAGATCAAAGACAAGATTTTTTAAAAAAAGGAAAGGACATTTTAAAAAAGGCAGATGTGAAAATGCGAGTGAAAATAATGATTCTTCTATAAGAATTAGTGATGTAGCAAAACATTCCAAGAAAGAAATAAATGTATCTTCCAGTGAAAAGAAGGTCAAAAATATGGATACATCATATTCGAATGATACTTATTCTGGTTTTAGGAATGTCATTATGGATATCAATCTTTTAGCCTATGCACTTTTTGAAGCTGTAAAATGTTTAAAGTGTGGTAAACAAGGAATTAGATTGTTACAACATGAAAAAAACTGTGGTGAAGCTGTTCAGTTTGATATAAAATGTCCTTCTTGTGATTATAAATATACTTTTTATAATTCTAAGCAGTGTGACAATAATTTTGAAGTCAATAATAGGTTAGTATATGCCATGCGATGCATAGGGAAAGGGGCTGAATCTGCAGTAATGTTTTGCGGTATTATGAATCTTCCACCACCACCTACAAAATTTACAAAATTTAATAATATTTTACTGCAAGCAGCTAGAGAAACTTGCGAAGAAAGTATGGCAGAAGCAGTTCATGAAGCTGTTGAAGAAAATGAAGGAGGAAGAGACATTGCTGTTGCGGTTGATGGTAGCTGGCAGAAACGAGGCTTTTCTTCGAAGAATGGTGTAGTGACAGTTACAAGTGTGGATACAGGTAAAGTAATTGATGTGGAAATATTATCCAAACATTGCATTTGTCCGAACAAAACTAAGCATCTTCAAAACTGTAAAAGAAATTTTGTTGGTTATAGTGGCAAAATGGAGGTGACAGGTGCTCTATCAATTTTTCGCCGTTCTGAATCGAAGTACAATGTTCGATACACAAGATACTTGGGGGATGGAGATTCGAAAGCATATGATTCCATTGTAGAGAACAATGTGTATGGGAACGAGTGTGCATTGACAAAATTAGAATGTCTTGGACATGTAATGAAGAGAATGGGGACACGTCTTCGGCGCTTGAAAGCAAAGATGAGAGGTCAAAAGCTTTCAGACGGTAAACCTTTGTCTGGCAAAAACAGGCTGACAGAGGCAGAAATTGATCGTCTGCAAACCTATTACGGTCTAGCCATTCGAAGAAATTTGTCCAGTGTAAAAGATATGCGACAAGCCGTGTGGGCAATATTTTTACACAAACTGTCGACTGATGAAAAACCTCAGCATGGATTTTGCCCATCTGATGCCGATACATGGTGCAAGTTTAGAAAGACAGAGTTGCTTGGGGAAACCTATCATCATAAAAACAGTTTACCTGTTGCTGTTGTGGAGGCTATGCGACCCATTTTTAGGGATTTATCCAATCCAGAACTATTGAAAAAGTGTTTGCATGGCTATACCCAAAACCCAAATGAAAGTGTAAATAACGTTATATGGTCTCGTGTACCAAAGAAAACTTTTGTACATATAGAAGCCCTCTCTTTAGGTACGTATGATGCTGTATCTTCGTTCAATATAGGTAATGTATCAAAACTACAAATTTTGAGAAAATTGAACATTGAGCCTGGTGACTATACGATACAGGCAATGAAATGTCTCGACAAAGAGAGGCTGTTAAAAGCTCGATATTCTTGTTTACAAAAAACAAAAGATGTTAGAAAGGAAAAAAGGCTCAAAAGGAAAAGAGAGGATGATGAAATAAAAAAAAATGTGGATAATTTAGAGTATGGGGCAGAAATGTTTTGATAGGTAAGTACTTTTACGTTAAAACTCATTTATCTCAAAATGTGAATTTTTCATGTTCGATGTACCTTTTCTAAGAAACTACTGTTCATATATGTGTAATTTTTGTAGGACATGTTCATAATGCTTGCTAATATATACTGAAATGAGCTTTTTGTAAAAAATTGAAAAATGTATTTTTTGCAAATTTTTTTATATGAAAAAAGAGTGAAATTTGACAATGTCTGATATAATATTTTGTAAATTGATAAAAAATTCAAAATTAGCTAAAAGCTCATTTCAGTATTATAAGACAGATGTATTTTACTTGTGTAAAAAATTTCAAACTTGTATCTATAATAGATTTTGAGAAAAGGTACATCGAAAACAGCCAATTTAACATTATCGGTATAGGAGGTTCCGACTCCCCTTAAAGTGTTCGCATGTGTATCTAAAATTATTCTATATATTTTAATTATTTCGATTAAAACAATATGAATAATATGATCACAAATTGAGTCACATTTAAGGATTTTTTTTATGTTTATATTTTTACTCTTGCCATAAATCTGTATTTTTTGAGTACGTGAATACTTATACAATACTCTCAATTCCTAACTTACTTTCTATATTCAACAATTATTATTCTTTTAGATTTTATCAGTTTTTGAAAACCTTCGACTTAATAAATTTATTTTAGCTATTGCTTTTTAATCAGTTTTTGAAAAACTATTTTTAAAAATAAATTTAAAATTAATTACTTTATAAGATGTGTAAAAATCTTTTAATATGAAATATTTCATAATATATAAATATGCTCAAAACAAAAAAAAGCTATATGTTCTGTTTTTTTTTTCAATCAAATATGCATTTTTGTAAAGTGTTAGAGAAAATAAATATGTTTTAAATATATATATATAACCATACTTTTTTCTGTAAACACTACAACACTCAGAATTCTGCTTGAAAATCACTGAAACAGTTATTCATAAAAAGTTACTCACTCATTATTTAACAGTGAGTAACCTAATTTGTGCCTCAAGAATCAAAATGTTTGTTTGATATTTTCAATATAATTCAACAAGCCTAGAATAATTTAAGGTATCCGCCTACCTAAGAAGAGAAATTTTTTTTAAATAATTAAAAAAATAACTTTTTATATGCATTATACAATAAAGTATGGTTAAAAACTTAAAATACATTGTAAAATTTGCGTAAATTAGTAATTGTTTTAATATTTCAGCTCAAAAAATACATAAAAATTGCAGTAAAATGGCACTTGTGCAAAACACTAAAACTGAAATTTAAATAGAGGTATTCTGTAAATTCTATTATGATGAATTGAATCTAATTTAAGATTTGTGCCTCTCTCACAAATATAACTTTGAAAATTAAATATTTATTGGAAGTCATACTTCAACATACAGGAAAATCGTACAAATTTGTGACAATTTATGACTTTTATGATCAATAAAATGCAAAGTAATCGTATTATAACAATAGGAGAGGTTCAAGTCCTGAATTTACTTTCATAGAGTATTCCATGAAAGTTTCATATCATTAAATACATAACGTTTTTCAATACGATGTTTTGCGTTGTGGCTAAATATGAAAATCTTGATTTTGAGAAAAAGCTGAAAATATATTTCAACTCAGAAACTTGCCTAATTAAATAAGAATTTAACGTTAAAAGGCCCCTGATTTGTAAAGTTCACTATCTGTATTACTTAAATAATTTATCTTTTTCTTCCCGGTGGCCTTTAAAACTTTCCTACACTTACATTTAACAGGTGTTGTATAACGCTTCAATTCTCTGATTCGATTGTAATCTAGGTTTTTGTACCCCTTTACAGTGAAGTAGCCCGGATTTTAAATGTTCAACTTATTTAAGACTTTTAAGCAGTCTTGATGTCCTTCTTTAAATTGTATAATTGCATCATATGTACCCAATTTCACAGTTTTCAAACAAACAAAAACTTTCTTTAGTACTCTTTAGCATATTACACCGTTAAAAGATTCATTTGCATTTTGGGTCTAAGGAAATTCATCTTGCATGTTGGAAGATATTTTGATGGCGATATTACGTAAAATATCAAAGAAAAACAAACATTAAAGTTCCATTTTTGGTAGCAGAATGCTACTCCCAGTTCTAAAATTTGACACAGACTATTATTAAAATGCTAATAACTCAAGTTCTAAGTAAGATAGAAACAAAATTGAAACTGTTCTAGAAGGCTAAGAAATCCGGCTTTAATAATTGACCGTAAATAAAAAATCGATTCTTTGACACAAAATCGCCTTTTCAAATGTAGGCGGATACCTTAATCTGATATTTTTTAATCTAAAACTTTATCTCAAAATATGCTCTGTATGGTGATGAATTGATTAGACTTTGAGTTATTGTAACTTATCTATTCAAACAAAGAGCTATGGACTGTATACAAAAATATGAATGCTTATTTGAGCGACGGTTGGTACGTCGTGCTCCTAGGGTGATGTCTACAGGAAGAATGAATACAATAAAAAAAAAAAACAAGAATATGACGACTAGCGCCATCTGCACTCGCGGGTCGTAACAGTCCCCGCCATTGAAATGAAATTTCAATACAAATATACACACACATAATATGGTTACAATACTTAAATACAAAATACACGATACATTATACAATACTTAAATATGTGATTAAAGTTGAATTATACACAAACAATAATTACTAATTACAAAATTTCATATAGGTAATATGCAAAGGTTTCTAATTGTTCTCTTCAATATGTTTCCGTTTGGCATTCGCAGGTTCACAACTCGGACCTTACCATCTGTGCCGGGAAATACTTCTGTTATTCTACCAGTACTCCATTTCGTACTGGGAAGATTTTCGTTTTTTATTAACACTAAGGATCCGACTGAAACATTATTTTTTTTGAATTTCCACTTGTGACGTTCTTGCAAATTATTTAGATAATCACGTTTCCAAAGTTTATAAATGTGTTGAGTAATTTTTTTTACTCTTTCCCATCTCGACAACCTATTCTCGTTTATATTAGTTACTTGTGGTTCAACTATGGATGTTAGGGGTCTGCCAACTAAGAAGTGTGCAGGGGTCAGAGTTTCGAAATCATCGAAATTTGATGTCAAAGGAGTGAGTGGTCGGGAATTTAGTACTGCTTCAATTTCGCAAAGTATGGTAATGAACTCTTCAAGAGTTAAATGTGCATTCCCTACAACTCTTTTTAAGTGGAATTTAAAGGATTTTACCCCTGCTTCCCATAGTCCTCCACAATTTGGGGACCTCGGTGGGATAAAGTTCCACTCTATGGATTCACTAGTCAAAAAATCAGCTAATGTTTGATCAGGCGATTTAACTATTTTGAACAATTTTTTAATTTCGGCGTTTGCGCCAACAAAGGTTTTACCATTATCAGTGACGATTTTTGCGCACTTACCTCTCCTACCAAAAAAACGTTTTAAACTTGCTATGAATGCTTGGGATGTGAGATCAGTCACAAAATCCAAATGTATAGCCTTTGTGCATAAACATACGTATATTACCACATAAATTTTATTTAGTACTCCTTTTCTTTGATTTTTAAACTTTATAAGGAATGGGCCTGCGAAATCAATGCCTGTGACATTAAAAGGGTAGTTCGGAGTTACACGATCTCTCGGTAGATTAGCCATAATTTGATTTGATGTGATAGGCTTATTTTTGAAGCAAATTACACATTCATGAATAATTCTACGACAATTATTTCTGCCATTGAGTGGCCAGAATTTCTGACGAACAAGATATAAAAGTGAGTGGGGTCCTGCATGCAAATATTTTTTATGATAATAACACAATATAATATCAGTTAAAATATGTTTACTCGGTAAAATCATTGGGAATTTAGCCTTCTCATTCAAATTTGAATTCGCAAGTCTGCCTCCAACTCTAATAATGTTACTCTCATCAAGAAAGACATTAAGAGAAGTTAACTTGCTTCTTGTAGGAATAGGCTCACCTGCCAACAATTTACGCATTTCTTCGGGGAACTCCTTTTCATGTAAGGAGCGGATCAGCCAATTTTCAGCATAACTTACCTCTTGTGAAGTAAGGGGTCCTCTTATCTTTGCACTTCTGGTTCTGCAGTTATGTATGAACCTGTAAATAAAACTTATAACTCGAATTAATTTTACATAACTGTTTGATATATTAATTATGTTCGCAAAGAAATTATTTTGAGACATTATGAATGAAGTAATTGTCAGGGAAATGTCATTTCCAGGATTTGAGTTCTTTTTCATTTCTGCTGAATACAATCTTTCTGGAATCGCTTCATCTAGTCCATTGGTCAGGAAGTTGGTTTGACTCAGAAACGAGGGTCCATTCCACCACTTGGAGTTCTTTGAAAGAGCTTCGACACTGATTCCTCTTGTAAGGAGATCTGCTGGATTGTCCTTGCCTGAACAATGGAACCACGACTTCGGATCGGTGAGGGATTGGATTTCCCGAACTCTATTCGCCACAAAGGTTTTCCATTTATGACTGGGACCTTTGATCCAATATAAAGTGATCTGAGAGTCCGTCCAGAAATAGACTGTAGTTGGACATTTTCGATCTATTATTTTCTTAACTTCCTTTGTTAAGCGTGCAGCAAGTAGAGCACCCATCAGTTCCAATCTGGGTAGGGATAACTTTTTCAGAGGTGCAACACGGCTTTTAGATGTTACGAGATAAACACTGATTCTGTCCTTGTGCTTAACTCTCAAAAAGATGGCAGCTCCGTATGCTCTTTGGCTAGCATCGGAGAAGGTATGGATTTGGATTTCACTTGAATCTTTAGCACTGGAATCGAGGATCATTCGTGGAATCTTTAGTTCTGACAAAAAAGGAAGTTCTGACCACCATTGTAACCATGTTGCATAAATATCTGGTGGTAGCTCGTCATCCCAGGCTAATTTTCTTAGCCAAAGTTCTTGTAATAAGCATTTGAGCTTAATTGTGTAAGGCGATAAAAATCCAACTGGATCGTATATTTTACCAGCTGATTGTAGCACAATTCTTTTTGTGACAGGTTTTGATGTATCCAATTCTAGCAGTCCTTTCACATCAATTGTGAAATAGTCGTGGATGACATTCCATGGTATCCCTAAAACTTTTGATGATTGGACTCCAGAATCGTTTTCCGAGTGACGAGGATATGTCTCAAGGCCTTCGTATTCCCATGTTTTCATTAAGGCTTGATCATTTGAATTCCATTTGCGTAATTTCATGCTAGCATCTTTCATGATGGTATCAGCATCCTTTGATATTTTTAAAGCTTGGGAGATGTCATCAGCACCACTAATTACATCATCAACGTAGAGACAAGTGTCGAGCATTTCAGTTGCTGCTGGATACTGTTCACGATATTTCTCGATATGATGCTTAATCGTTGCGGAGAGTAAGAAAGGACTCATGTTCACTCCAAACATCACACGCTTAAATCTGTAAACTTGAAACTTGTAGGGCTCGATTTGATTTGAACCAAGTTCTGGAAACAGAAATCTAACTGCATCTCTGTCCTCGTCGCGCAATGAAATTTGTAAGAATGCACGTTCTATATCTGCGATAATAGCAATCTTGTTCAAGCGAAAGGAAATGATCAGATGGAATATGTTTGGATTTAAATTCACACCTGGCCATATACAGTCATTAAGAGCTAATTGTCCATCTTCATGGGAACTTGCATCGAAAACTATGCGCATCTTTGTAGTTAAGCTTTCTTGACGAAAGACCGCTTGGTGCGGTAAATAGAAAACTGCTCTATTAGTTGACTTTTCAGTTTGTAGAACCTTTTCAATTATTCCTTGCGACTCATATTCTTTCAAAATTTCAGAATATTGAATGAACAGAGTTGGGTCACGAATGAATCTTCTTGTTAATGATTTAGCACGTTTTTCTGCAACGGAAAAATTGTCTTGTAATTCTTGTTTATCCTTTTTCCAGGGAAACCCAACTTCATAACGAGCATTATTGAAACGTACTGAAGTCTTAAAATATTGCATGGCTTGGTCATCTAGATCACAGTTCGGTTCGTCTGTAATGCCTAATGACTCTAGTTCCCAAAATTTTGTTGTACTGTTATCAACCTTATCTTGGAGGAAATTGCAATAGTAATGGTTTGATTGTTCGTTTTGAATGGAACCTGTAACAATATAACCGAACACAGAGTCTTGTAATATTATTTGATCGTCATATAACTTTATTTGTGCACTCTTTAATAACTCATAAAATATTTCCCCTCCAAGAAGAATGTCTATATGTTTGGGAATATTAAATTCCGTATCTGCATAAATTATATTTTTTGGAAAATTTATTTTTGTGATATCAAACGGTTCTGCAGGAACACATCCTGTTATTTCAGGCACTAAGAGAAAGTTAAGTTTTCTTTTGAATGATCCACTTTCGTTTGAAATTTCAGTGATCACTCTTTCTTTTACAGCAGTGCAAACACCGTTCACACCCACAATTTTCGCGTTTATTTTTTGTTTCTTCAATCCTAAACATTCCGCGGCTTCGATGCTACATAAGCATTGCTGACTCCCGCTGTCTAGAAGTGCATTCAACAGACGCCAGCTGCCTCCCGCACTTTGAACTTTGACCTTGGTGGAGGAAAGCAAAACCGATTTGTTCTTTACTGTTGTATACAAACACGATGTAGCGGTTGAAGAAAAATTTACTTGTGGTGAATCGTTCATCGGCGCAGGAGTTGGGTCATAAATAATCCTAGATGAACTCTGCAGGGAGGGAACAGGAAGGTTGCCGTTCGTTGGGTTAGATTCTAAACGGGGTTTACTTGCATTGCAAAGAAGTGAATTATGGTTGGCATTGCACCACTTACATTTTTTGTTTAATTTTAAACAGTTCTTAATAAGGTGATGACCGAGACAATTAAAACACAGATTTAGAGATTTCACTCGATTGTTCCTATCTTGAATAGACATATCATGAAATTTCTTACATTTAAAAACTGGGTGTGGTTCTGACAAACATAGAGGGCAATTTTTTTTATCACTTTTTACAACAAACGTTTTGAATTAGAGAGGATTTTCGTTCTTTGGTTTCAACGAGGAATTTCTCTGCACGTTTTCTAAAGCTTGGCTTCTTTTAATTAAAAAGTCTAAAAATTTATCCCATTCAGGCAAATCATTGGAATGTAATTCCATTTCAAATTGTTTACGAGATTCATCGTCTAGACGTTGGGTGATAACAAAAATTAGCATTGATTCACACAAAGCGTTAGGTTCTAATTCTAATTGTTTTAAAGCTCTCAGATGACTCTGAATGGAGTCCATTAAATTTCTAAGGTGAAATGCAGATTCAAATTTTATTTTGTTAGAATTCAACAATTCAGCAATGTGGCTATTAACGATTAATCTTTTGTTTTCATATCTTCGTTTTAAGGCGTCGAATAAAGATACGTATGAATCATTAACTGTTTGTAATTGTTTTGCATTGCCTTTGAGGGCAGATTGTAAATAATACAATTTTTGAGAATCCGATAAACAAGTATTATCATCAATTAATGTTACAAACTGAGATTTAAATTGTAACCAATCAACATATTGTCCCGAAAATTCAGGTAAATTAATAGAAGGCAGTTTTACGTTACAATTAGTAAAATCATTGTTTACAGACAATTTAGAGGTATTCAAAGCTGAAGATTCAAGTAAAGTATTGAGACTCACCTCTAAATTATCAGCGTCTTGTTCCATTTTATCCAAACTGTTTTCAAAATCAGGGAGTTCTTCATCCGAAAGAATGCTGTAACTTTCGTTTCGTAAAACGTCGATTTTCGCTTTGACCTGGGAAAGCGAGACTTGTTTACTTTTTACTTCCACTTGATTCAATGGAGAATCAGCACTTTCTAAAGAGTTTTTAATCCGAGTAATTTGACCGAGCAAATATGCTTTCCTTCTGCTCAACACGGTGAGTTCCGATAGTTCTTTTGGCGCCATGTTATCAATTTATGGTTCTCGGGCTCGTATGACCACAAATACTGTATGGTGATGAATTGATTAGACTTTGAGTTATTGTAACTTATCTATTCAAACAAAGAGCTATGGACTGTATACTAAGATATGAATGTTTATTTGAGCGACGGTTGGTACGTCGTGCTCCTAGGGTGATGTCTACAGGAAGAATGAATACAATAAAAACAAGAATATGACGACTAAGCGCCATCATCTGCACTCTCTTGGGTCGTAACAGCTCCGAGATATACCAGATATGATAGTAAACAGAATGTTTCACATAAGAATAATTCGGTTTTGAAAAAGACTAAATTTAACAAATGTCGATAGAAACATAGAAATATATAAAACAAATAATGAGTCCAGAACAAATATAAAACGGATCCTGCACATGATTGGAAATCAATCACATCTGAAATTTTTCAGGACTTGAAACAATTATAACAGTACATTACAAATATGATGTTTTTGCTTAAAATGTTTTTAATTTAATATTTTTAATATTATTATGAAACTTCAATCTTGCAGATGGAAATTCTAGGAAACAGCGCTCAGTTAAAGTATTCTCTCCGTAATAAAACTTATAATAAAGACTTGGAAAAGTGATTTAAGATCATTATTACTGATTATATATATTTAGAAAACAATATCACAAAATCATAATAATAGCTGTAGGGTTAGCATTCAATATATATATATATATATATATATATATATATATATCATATATATGTACTAAATCTCTACTATATATATATATATATATATATATATATATATATATATATATTAGTTATATAGTTATATATAGAACACTTCAATTGAAAAGTCCCCGGCCTACCATAGTAAAACACATTTTTTTGGCAAAATTAGTTTTTTTTATTCAACATAATTCCCTTCAAGGGTGATACAGCTATTATAGCGACCCTCCAACTTTTCGATACCATTTTTGTAGTACGATTTGTCCTTTGCTTCAAAATAGGCTTCAGTTTCGGCGATCACCTCTTCATTCGACGAAAAGTTCTTCCCAGCGAGCATTCTTTTGAGATCTGAGAACAGGAAATAGTCATTGGGGGCCAGATCTGGAGAATACGGTGGATGAGGAAGCAATTCGAAGCCCAATCCATGGATTTTAGCCATCGTTTTCACTGACTTGTGACACGGTGCATTGTCTTGGTAAAGCAGCACTTTCTTTTTCTTCAAATGCGGCCGTTTTTCGGCAATTTCGTCCTTCAAACGGTCCAATAACGCTATGTAATAGTTGCTGTTGATGGTCCTTCCTTTTTCAAGGTAGTCAATGAAAATTATTCCATGCGCATCCCAAAATACAGACGCCATAACCTTGCCAGCCGACTGTTGCGTTTTCCCACGCTTTGGAGCGGGTTCATCGTGTGCAGTCCACTCGGATGACTGTCGATTGGACTTCGGAGTGAAAGGATGGAGCCATGTTTCATCCATTGTCACATATCGACACAAAAACTCGGGTTTATTACGCTCGATCATCTTCAAACACTGCTCCGAATCATCAACTCGTCGTTGTTTTTGATCAAAAGTGAGCTCGCGCGGTACCCACTTTGCACAGAGCTTCTTTCTCATTCCCAAATATTCGTGAATATGATGTACATGCTTAGTTGATATTTTTAGAGTGTCTGCTATTTCATTCAATTTCAATTTACGGTCATTCAAAATCCTTTTGTGGATTTTTTTTAATGTTTTCGTCGGTAACAACCTCTTTTGGGTATCCACTGCGTTCACCGTCTTCGGTGCTCATTTCACCACGTCTAAACTTAGCATACCATTCCTTGATGGTTGATTTTCCTGGGGCAGTGTCCGGAAACTCGGCATTATGCCAAGTTTTTGCTTCAACTGTATTTTTTCCCTTCAGAAAGCAATATTTTATCAACACGCGAAATTCGTTTTTATCCATTTTTTTCACAATAACAAAAGTTGCTTCACTCAAAATGCTATAATTCACAAACTAATGATCCGACAGCTGTCAAATTTATACACGCACCTTTTGAGGGTTAGGGTTAACTGAAAAACATATGGATTTAATTCTAGTAGTGCTATCTATGTGTCAGGCCGGGGACTTTTCAATTGACCTTATATTTATATATATATATATATATAAATTAGTAGTTAATGCAAATTATTTTAAAGCATTTTTACGCATATTAAAATATCATATTATATTTCTCATTAGAATAAAGTATACATTTCGTGGAAAATTTGTATGATGAAAAAAAAGAAACATGTTTTTTGATCCTTTTTGAAAGGGATTTTATGTAAGCGTTTGAAATGAAATAATCTCTAAACTAGACAAAAATTTCAGTTTTAGAGAATAATAGCTTTTGAAACAAACTACTTAGAATTGGAAATCGTCGCAACTTCGACCAACAAAGAATTTCTTTGGTATTCTTATAAGCCATCCATCCTTTTCTAATTTCTGTTTACTTGCGGAAATTCTGTGAAATCCACTTTGGTGTCAGAGTTTCCGGTTCTCTGTTTCCTTTTTCAGCCAACTAATTGAAACATTAAGCCTTTCGCTGGATACGATCTCACACAGGAGCATGATACTAAGTTTCCGTTAAAGAAATTTCAACTTCTAAAGAAGAAATTCTTAGAAGAAAGGTGAGGTGAAAATAAAATATAAAACAAGTGAAGTGTAATGTTGGGTTTATCGTAATGTATTGTATTTCCGTCTACATTTTCCAATATCTAGGAAGAACAGATAATATTTTTTTATAAGAAAATTAAGTAAATAACTTTTCGTCTATTTAACAGATCTATATTTTTGTCTGAAATGGCAGAAAGTTACTTTGTGAATAATGTTTCTTAACTAATAGAATAAATCCATAAAATAAATTTTACTGTAAAAATTTGGAATAAATTTTACGTGATTTTTGGGTAAGTAAAATTTAAATTAAAAGATTTAATTAATAAAACACGTTCGCAAGAAATTTCTAAGAAAAGTGCCTAAAATACTATAGTATATATTGTGAAAAATATATGTATCCTTACACTCTGTGTTGAAAGGGTCATGCAAATTCAGTTTCTAGTAAAAAAAGAAGTTGAACATTGAGCTAAATACTTCAGAGTATTTTAATGGCTAAATTACTTTACTTGTCATTTTATATAACTTTAATTAAATTTAATTTAATTCAATCAAGACATTTGAAAAAAATTGGACAGTTAATGCTTTGTGAATTTTTTAAAAACATTCTTTTCAAAGTATTATTTCTCAATTTATAAAAAAAAATTATTATTTTTTCTCTTAACTAAAAAGAAAAGCATTTTAGATGCCTTCTAAGGAATTTAAAACACACATATTTGATATAATCATTTTTTAATTTCAAATTTCTATGAATTTTATCCATGTTTTGATTATATAATTTTAAAATTTTCTTATTATTGATCTTAATGTTCTTACAATTTTAATTAACTTTATTTAAACACATTTTTGTTTAACTTTAAATCTTTTCATTGTAAATTATATTTATATTTACAATGAAATATAAATATAATTTACAATGCCAGAAAATTCCTCACTGGCAATTTGAGTGCCAGAAAATTCCTCATTTTAAAGTTTTAATTCGTGTATTATTGGATATGGTTAAATTAAATTGTTTAATCATGTTTTCAATTCCCAATTTTTAATTTATTGATTATATTTCCAATTTCTAATTTTTATCCTAATACTAGTATGTTTCTCTTTTCTGCTCATATACTTTTTGATAATTTTTAGCATATGCATCTTAGGATCTAGAATAGCAACAATAGGATCTAGGACACAAACAATATTTTAAAAAAAGTGCTGATTGTTAGAAAACTAAATATAAAATGCGTTTAAGTTTCCTTTAACCATCTTTTAACCAAAACGGTTTTTAGATACGATAGGTGGTTAAAATTTATGATACTTTTTCGTATTGAAATAAGTATGCAACTATATGGATCAATGAGATTCCTATTTCGTCAAATAAAGTCCTTATGAGAACAATGATATTTAAAAAAAATTCTTGAACCGAGTTTTCTATTTGTCTCACGGGCATCCATCTTTTGATTCTTTACTTTAAGAGAAACGAGAAAATGTTGTGAATACTAGCTGTACAATGAAACACAAGCCTTTTACAAATGAATAGCTACATTTAAAAATCTAAAGATATAACAAACTTTTTGAATAAATTAAATTACAAATATTACTTTAAAGCTCACGATATTGTAAATATTTAATGTAATTTAATAATAGAAACACAAAAGATATCACTCTTACGATATGGTGATTGATGACAGAACAGATGGGAATATAGGTATTACTCAGTGATCCCTAAGAAACCCCGATGTAATTTCCCATCATTTTGTTCTCTTTGAGGTTACTTAAAATATGAAGTGTTTTCTCCGCCACTTCCGGTGAATTTTGACGCAGTGAAAATGCTAATAACTACGGCCATTCAAATTATAGCACTAAAAGTGCTGAAAAAAGTCTGGGATGGACTCTCTTATTGACAGTATAACCGTTCATGTATCTGCAGATAGTCACATTGAATATTTATAATTTTATAAATTTTGAAGAGATATTTCTAGCTTAATTTTATTCAAGAAGATTAAACTTTCTTTAAGTTTGTAATAGTAGCTCTCTTCAAATACAGAATGTTTTTTTTTTTTATTTCTAATGGCAAATTATAAACAGTTCTAGCAAAAGAAAACCAAAGAAGAAACAATTACAATACAATTGCAAGGGAACAATACACAAAAAAAGAACAAGAAATGCTGCAACAAATTTCGTTAATCCGACATGTCTCTAGCCTCCCAGTAACGTTCAGAAAGAAAAGGCTTTCGAAGCGCAGGGCAGTGGAGCAAACGAGCGGAGTCCATATCCTTATCATAGTTCCACAGAGTGCAAGCCGGTACAGGAGCAATTTTGAATCAGCAAAGATGTTCTGAGTAATCATATCAGGTGTCTACGCGGAATTCAGTGAACGCTGTATGTCTTGCGATATTACTCAAATTGGAGACAGCATTCTTCCAAGCCTTGTTTGATATGCGGTTGAAAAGGTCCTCCTGAGCATGGGCTTTCATAGAGTTTTAATAAGGTTTTTAATTGTATAGAGAGGCAAAGGACGAGAAGCATTCAGCTTATTCAAAGCACCCCTTTTAGCCAGATAGTCCGCTGTCTCGTTACCTGGGACCCCCACAGTGAGCAGAAATCCATTGAAAGGCAACATTTTTCTTAAGAGAAGCCAGGTTCTTAAGGTGATGACGATATTCAAAAATGTCCTGCGTTAAAATATGTTCATGAGATACAATGGTTAGCAAAGCAACCTTTGAATCGCAGAGGACAACAGCTCTTGTGACCATATCCAAATGGCAACGTAACTGAAATAGGGCTGTGTGATTCACAACAATTTCTCCGTTAAATGCAGTACCTCACCCCACAGAGATGTAGAAAGAAGATATTTTGGAGAAAACACCGACACCGACATTAGGGTCAATGTCCAGGAGAGATACACCTTTAAAAATCCGAAACCACTCGGATTAGGGGTAGTAGGTGTGCAATACTTCAAGCGCCAAGGCTCTTAACATAGAAGAATCTGTGATACTTTTTGTAACACAGATTCTTCTACTTTAAAAATCTATAGGAATATTTTTGTGTATATATCACTACATTACTTGTCACAGCAAAAGTTGATAATTAAAAGCTCACACATTCAAACAAACAAGAAGTTGCCGAACTAAATCGGAAACTGTTACGACCAATGGAATTGTTGAAAAAGTGTATCATTATGTCTCATTGGATAATAGGATCCTCATCTGTAAATAAATATCTTTATAATATGCTGTTTCATTCTGTAAAATCATATGGAACTATTCATTATTACATAATGTTAAGGGAACAAATCTAGCACCAAAGTGAAATGTATTTAAATTCAAAAATATTAAATATGGTTTCAAATGTAGTTAATAAAAATTAAGAAAGCTTAAAACTAAAAAACAAATTAAAAATTCTTTATTCAAAGTAATTTGATTTTTCAATAAATTAATTTGATTTTGATAATTGGACTTTTCAAATAAATAACTTAAAAAAATAAGACTTGGGAATGTCAAATATCAGGCATATTTGTAATACTAAAAATGCGAATATTTAATTCATACTTTTCTAATTCTTTAAGCACAGATGTATAAAAAAAATCAAAGAAAAAAAAGTAAAAACATGTTGATTAAAACGCAGATAGAATCAGTAATATTTTTAATTGTAATTTGTCCTCACATAACGCCTCTAAATTATTACAAAACGAAATTCTTTCCAAAAGTATGCAACATTCGAGAAGCTAAGAATCAAAAATATTTAAATTCGTTTCTTACAAATATCTTTAACTGCGTATATGATAATTGTTTATAATAAACTAAATGATTTGGTACTTAAGAAATGCATAAGAAAACTACAAACTCGAATAAAATATTAAATGTTTCCTCTTTTTCCAACTTATATTTAAATGCATTTATATGGTTATTTATAACAATAATAATTGTCAGAGTTAGAATTTTCAGTTATACGTTGAACGCAATGTAAGTAAGACAAATTCCTCCTACAGGATTCTAAAAATAAATGTAATTTATTAGCAATCATTAAAAGTTAACTGTGGAAGCCCTTCACAGTGTTAAAAGGGCTTAGAATTCTTGAGTAAATTGCTTTGTTCTCTGAAGAGTTAGTATAAAGGAACGTTTAAAGTTTTCTATCCTTTTATATGATAATTCTCTAGAGTGTGCTTCAAATTTATGAACTTTTATAGTATATGAAATTTTACAGCGGTTCTCTAGACCTCGCAAGATATTAATAGAACATCAAAGGTTTCCAACAATTTCTTCAACTTCTTAATGTTATAAAGTGCATTAAAAGGTTTCTACTATACGCGTAATATGTAATGTTTAAAAAAAATGCTTTTCAGGTTTTAAAAGTTTTATCACCTATTTTAATCTACAATATATAATATAAAATATTATTAAAAATTATAATTTTCTTTAAATTATTGAAAAGAGAGAAAAATAAATGTTCTTTAGTAATGTATTTAAATATTATATTTGCCTTGATGAAAAAGTTATAAAACGGATTGATTGTATTTTTGTGATATTGTAAATTATATTGCATGAACTATAACTTTTTATAAGAGTTTTGGCAACAATCACAATAAAATGTTTTTGTTACCAATTGTTATAAATGTAATATTAATATGACCCAGACATACATTAGAAATGAAATTTCTTTCTCTCTTCTTTTTTCCGGTTTAAGTAAGTAATGTTTCACTCTTCCAATGTAACTATTTTTGTTATTTCATTTCTATGCGAAAGTCATCTTTTCGCATAGAAATTATTAGGTATTTATATTATACCTTTATATTTAAAGTTTAAAATATTTTTTTTACAGCAAAACGATCTTTTATGATTTATTAATATCCTAACTCGGTCTCTGTTGTAATTTAAATTGGTTTAGTTGATTTCAAATTGTATCAGGAAACATTCCTCGAAATATTTAAATGAATAATAATTGGATTTAAAGACAAACATAAATTTTTAACTGCTTTTAAGAAATATTATTATGTTTTTTCGGTATGAAATGATGAATATTTACTCTTCAACAGCTCATGAAATTTCAAAACATTGATCCTCAAAATGTACATTTATTATTGCCCGAATCTCACGCATTTTGTGTTTATGGACAAATTTCTGTAAGGAATTATTTATTGGCTTAAAATTGAGTTTACGTACAGCATCGTAAAAAATATCATTTCTCTTTCAAGGCTGGCTTTTCACACCGGCTGGTACGAATAGAAAACTTATTTATCATAACTTGACATTTACTCCATAAATTAAAAGTTCATGTTAATATATGGAGTACCCTAGAAATTGGGAACCTTGATGGAACACTTAGTAGACTTTTTTTCACATCAATTTCGCAAAGAGTCTTGGCTTCATCGAAATCGTTATCCGCATTTGCATCATCATCATCAGAATGTCTGTCTAATTTGAAGCGACCGAGAGTTGAAGAAATAGATGAGAAGAAGAGCTCCCAAATTCACTTAGCAAATAGTTGTAGAAGCTGTGAATTTCCTCAGTCACTGCTGCTATCGTTGGAATTCTCTAATTTCGGTTCACGAAAAAAGTTCAAGAATATATCTATATGAAACAAAACTTGAATAATTATTTTGTTTCATGGTAAGCTAACAAAAATATGATTTTCTTTAATGCTTAATTAAATGAAACTTTCTGAAATTGAAATGCACAATACTCAAACAAAAGCGCTTGTTTAGCAACAAATAAGAGCACAAAGTTGACCTCGGTAGCCTGAGAGTTGTGGTCGCAGACTCGCTAATGGCCTTCTTTTCATTGAATCATCGGTTCGAGCCCAGAAACTACAAAAGGCCAGTCGTGTAGCGAGACTGATGCATGTTAAGTATGGTCGAGATCACAAATACTCCGAGGGAGTGGTATGGAAGTTAGGAGAGGGAGGTGCTAGCTCATGCATGGCCTTCTTCACTTAACCGAGGTTCAAAACTAGAAGGTCAATCGCTAATAGTCCTCGCATTGCTTTTAGTGTGACGTAAATAAAACCAATCAACCGAGAACACAAAGAGAAAGAACCCCTGTAAAAATCAGATCTCTTCGGATCAGTTGTGCCACCTATTACTAGAATGAATTATACGTGACAATATCAGAATCTTTTGGAAATGTAATGCCCAATACACATACGGGTAAATCCCACTGCGCACAAGTATTATCTGAATGAAGGGCGGGGAAAACTTCTATGTGGTTTAATATACCCTTTGTCAAGAATTATTTTCTTCCTATACTCGTGGTCATGGCTGTAACTTATAATTTACCTCCAGAATTGTGCTTCTAAATGATTATTTTCGGGGTTTTTTATTGTTGCTCTGTGCTCAGTTTGAAAACTCCAGTCAGTTTCTTAATGGACGACGAAAGGCTGTTGATTGACAAATCTTTTATTAGTGAAGAAGTAGTCTTTAAACATGCTGATTGGGTTCATTTTGAGCCAAAACGTTTCATTACATTTTCTGTCGCATATGAAAAATATAATTTTGGAGGAAAAAGCAACAGATTTATTGTTTGTAATTTTAAAATTCATAAAATATTTATTGAAAACCCTTTTTTAAAAAATTTATATCTTTTCATTATTGTCAATATTTTCACCAATGTACTTTTGTAGTTCATTTGACCTGAAGGTATTTTCTATCATTTTCTTCCCTAGATTTAAAATGTTTTCTTTGCTAATTTATTAATTTATTTCCAAATGTAAATGATAAATAGTAAAAGTCATTTTTTTGGTTTTGTTTACCGCTTTAATTGAGGTCGCAGGAAATATTACCTAAATCATATCAGAAAAGATAACAAATAGAGACTGAAAGTGGGCTAGGATAATTGAATTTTTTTTATTTGTTTGATTTGTGAAAAGTGATGTTCATTTTATTAGCATCTTGAAGAGAATGGTAAACGAGAGAAAAAATAAAAATTTAATATCTTCAAATGATGGTGAAATCCTCAAAATTTCTGGTAGCATTGGCAGGGAAGAAAATGTTATACATTAAGACCATACCAGGGAAGGAAGTGAAGTTCCCGGAGATTATTGTGATAGCATTACTCAAAATATTAATAATTTATACAGCTCTTATGCAAAAACTGAGCTACCGAATTCGCGGTAGTGAATTTGCTAATGATTTTGATTTCGATAAATCTTGAGGAAGAGTCCTGATATCTCTATTATCGCGCTGTGTAGCGTGGCTGATACACAACAAATATGGATGAGGTCCCAAGTTTTTTCCTTGGCGTGGTGTGGAAGTTTGGAGAGAGAAGTACCAGCTAAGGCGTCGTGTCATCATTTGACCGAGGTTCAAAATAACAAAGTCTTTCACCATTAGCCAGGTGTGATGTTAATAAACAATCACAACCAATCACAATCACTCCACACATTTATACTAAATCCATCAAATTGTTTTGAAATGTTTTGAAAGAGATATATAGCACGATAGGGAAGTCTTGTGGATAAAAGGGGTTGATTATGAATAGGAAAGGAGGGTTCCAACCAGAATCAGAGAAAAATGGTTTGAAACAATAAAAAAGAAATGGATTTAAATTGTCAGTGGAAAACGTACTTCATTTCTCGAAGAGCAACGTGCGTTTCTGAGAATTACATTTACTCACCTTTGTTATGTAGAATAACTTACTTCATAAATTCATGTACTAATTTTTTTATAATAATTGTCCGAAAAAAGTTTTATTAAAATTGTCTGTAAAATTGTCTCCTCAAACGTAAATGTCACTCAATTCACTTTTACTGAATTAAAATGGAGAATATTCATTTTTTAATTATAAAAAAAAATGTAAAATGAGTTTGTTTTTAAAAGAATAGTTTTCTATTTAGCACCTATAAATATAAGTAAGAAATATTTCCAGAATCCTTGTTTTGCTCCATTTCATCCAGAATATTCTTTAAAAATCATCAATAAAATTTAAACAGAATATTCTGGAAAATATAATTATTTTCCCGACTAAGATTAAATGATTAATTCATGAATATACTGATTATTCATCAATTAATTTAAATTTGAAATAATCAGGTAAAAACTAAAATTTAAAATGTCTTATTTAACCAACACTTAAGCTTCTACATTGGAGCAATGCTGTTTAATATTCATTTCAGTGCCTTCAAACTAAAATTAAGCATTTATAAACTTAAGAACATTTTATTCAATATTTTTACTAAACATTCAGGTTATCTAAAAAGGTTGAAAATATTTAGAAATTATAAGTAAACATTCATATACATTCATATTAATATATGTGTTGAAATCTCGGATTTATTTAGATCCTCCGACGAATTGCTTCTATTTGAAATAACATTTTATTTTGAATATTGTTAAGAACCTGAAATGATGCTTCCTTGCAAAATTACTGTTGTAAATGAAAAGAGACATACACTGCTATTGGTCGAATATCAAGGTGAACTTAGCAATAACTCCACCCTTGGCGACTTTGGCGACAGAATTGATGTTGGAAGTGCACTGGGGAAATTTATCATCGGTGCGAGCTAACAAGTGCTGAACATTATTGGAAGTTCTGTTACTGTCATAACAAGTGCTGTTTTGTATCTGTCGGTATTACTGGTCTGTACAAATGCTGCCTGCTGCTTTACTAATTTGTACTAATTTTGATTTTTGTGTTTCGTCTTATCTGAATATTTGAGAATAAAGCGTAATTTGCCATCCTACTTTAAAGTTTAACTTTTTAATTTTAACTCTACACCCACTGGACAAATAGTTGTGTAATGTATTGCGATTTGTGAATAGGTTATTGGAAATTTTTTTTCAACATATCTGTTAAGTTTTAACTTAAGTAAAAAAAGGCTATTCATGATTATCATTAGGAAAATGGGTTTCCGTATACAAAATTTAATATTACTTAACATAGAAATTAAATTTAATAAAATCATTTTAAAGTAGATAATAAACCTGGAGTTATGTTATGTTAATGCTCTTTGCATCATTATTTAAGCAAATGTTCAAATGATGCATTATGTTTGCATTTTATGGAAAATATTTGCAAATGAAGCTACTATTTTGTTATGTGTTTGGTTTAATGGAAAAATTTAATTTGTGCAATTATTATTAATATACAGATTTTCAAATTTTAGAGACGAAATTTCTCAGAAAAGAGCTATTATAAGGAAAGTGGTTTAGAATATTGGATATTAAAGCTCCTTTTCGTTTTATTATATCGATAAATTATACTGGATGTTCTAAAAATAATGAATTTTTCATAATAGAGCACTTTTGGAAAGATTTGGTACTTAAGAAGGTGAAATTAATTGAGTTTTCGATTACTAAATATCATAAAAATTTTATTGAAAGCATTTAAGCGAAATCGAGTATTATGAAGATATCGTTTTAGTATATTTTGTTTTGCCATTAAAAGGGGTTATGAAAAATCTGACTGTGTGTTTTAGGTTCCGGTCCTCTTCAGAATGCTTACTGTATAAATATTAGTAATTATTTTAAATATTATTTTAATTATTTTCTTTCTCGCTTTATGTTTACTCTTATGCTTCCGAATATAATGATTTGGGCTTGCGCGCTTTATTGAAAAGAAACATAATTTTATTTAATATGTTTAGTTCTAAGTGATTTCAATATTTATGCATGTATGCTTTATCTTGGAAATAAATTGATCAAAAATTAGTTTACTACACATTTTTTTCAATTGAATGAAAATATTATCTATAAAAGATAACAATAAAGAAACTTTAAAAAATTGTTCATGCAAATATCTCAAAAATGTTATACTCAAGCAGAAATACATAAGTTAATTGTTTCGAATCCTTCTGGTTTTTAATAGAAAAAGGTTTCGGAAAATTTGAATGATGAATTGATTTCGTGGCAATAGATGGCAGCATGGAGTAAAGTATATTGCCTTCAGCGATTCTATTCTTTACGAGATTATGTGAATGTTAAATTTTCATTGTGTGTGTGTGCATGTGAAGTACAAATATTACATAAAAGTACCCTTTCAACCAAAGTGTTAAATTTATTTCTACAAACAAAAATAAATCAGACCTCCCTATTTTTTCCTTGCATTTACTTTCAAAAAACTTCACATAACTAATGATAAAGGAATACAATCCCCGAAATTCACTTTTATTTTTTGAAAATAAAATAAAATTTGAAGTTTATTTTCTATCCACAAAGAAATCATAAGCAGTTCCCCACTGTGTCCCAGAAATGACGGGAAGATTAAGTGCATTCAAAAAATTATATATTGAACTTTTACTGCTGTTGTGCCGTTTCGTCTCACAGACTGCATTTTTCATCTATTATATGAATTTCCATCCATGGTGATCATTAGTGATCCTTATCATTCTCAGAACGTTTCCGCGGAAGGTTATCAATGGAATATACCTAGGATCAGGACAGAAAAGAGATTTTAAATCCATTGCTTTTTATGTTTCGCAGTTAGGCTTGCAGTATTGCAGCTGTTATGCGATGATTTGATTGACAGTAAAGCATGCATTTTTAGTTTATTCTAGTTTCTTGTGATTAACTAAAGTGATTCCTTTATTTTAAAAGTTTTAGCCCAAAAAATTGAAAAGCGTTTCGTTCACTTAACACACAATGAAGTAGAACAAAGGTGAAAAGATGAAGAACTTTCTGATACAGATATTTAAACTTTCTTATTTGCCGAAAATATGGAAAAAATTCTTTTCAAATCGGTCTTGTACGATTCAAGAGTAATTGATAGTTCATCTGGAACTACATAGGAAAAAAATCCAAAATTTAAAGAGATTTAGGAAGCATTGGAACTAGTGCACTTCAAATGTAAGCCAAAATTTGTTGTTGGCTTAGACAGCAGCCAGTTTGTAGTGTAAAAAATATTTTGTCATTTCAAGGATCACGTATAATTTTTTACGCCTTGTATTTTTACTCATTTCAAAACGTACTAACTTTTTTCGCTTTTCTAGAAATAAATTATTAAGTAATACGAATTTCTTTTAAAGACAAAACTATCATATTTTCTCATCCTGATAATGAAATATGAAAATAATTGAGGATTTTCTTTAAGCTGATTCTGTTGAATTTATGAGATAGTGGTCTTTTAAACTAGAAATCAGAAGTCTTATGGCGAAATTCATTTACAGTAGTTAAAGGTTAATATTAAATTATGAAACTAATACAAAAAACTTTGAGTTTATAAAGTGAAAAAAGAACAAAAAGTACTATGAAAATATAATAAAGTTTCTGTAAAACTTTAATTGATGCAGGAAGGAAAAGCTAACTTCTGAATCAATTTTCTGTACTAATACGTAAGGGAATGAAAATATTTTCTTAGCTGTCAGAAGAGTTGCCGTTATATATCTAGTAAACAACACGCGAAAAAATAGTATCAGTTTGGCTTCAATAAAAAAATTTTACGGAACACTAAACTAAATTTACACAGCATCAAAACTAAATTTAATTTGAAAATTATTTCACATGCTGAAATAAGGTGAAATCTAATTATTAATTCATATTCGTAGTTTTGCTAACCTCTGATATTATATTACGTACTTTGTTTTGTTTCTCAGTAGGAAAAAAATCAATACATTTTTTACCAACATTACTATTAAAGGCCAATCTTTGATATCATATTTTAAAAAAACTGCTTATATAGGTAAAGATATGAAGAAAAAAATTTGCTCTCCCTTCCCCAATTGCATTTTGTACAAATCTTATGATCTCTCGAATCGTGTTGCACATGCTGCCATCTACTAAGATATTCGAGAAACTTAGAAGCTAATAAACGATTACCCATCGATAGTAGAACATTGTGGAAAGATAATAATTAAGAAAATAATAGACGAGTTTTTAAAGTAAAATGAATCGGATATAATGCTAGAAGTATTTTGAAATACTTTTAGTGTAGTTTGTTATTATTTATTTTCTTTATTTTTGACAAGGGAAATCAAACGAATTCTCTGAAAAGGGATTACATTTCAAAATAAAATATTTGCAATTAAAAACTAGATTATTTTTTCTTTAAATTTAAATGAAATATATTTTTAATATGCAATTCCTTAGATAATGATAAAAATTAATTGCTACTGAAAAGGAAAATGTGCTTGATTTTAGGAATACAATTATCGATAAAATATATTTATTTGTTCTTTATTTTTCTTATCTAGATTTTGCAATGAATATGATTAACAGTTTTGAAAAGTTAAAGGTATATTTTCGAAAGGATTTGTTCCATTTAAATGATAATGTTTCATAAAATATCTATGTTAATGAATGTTTATTATTTCTCAAAAGTATTTATTTGCTTTATTTATATTTCGAGAATATCAAAAGCACAGGACCATTATTTTAGAAAACTTTTCTTACGTAAAACACGGTAAAAGAAAATATGAAGGCACACATGCTAGAAAACCAAGAATAATGGTTTTAATATCTTGATTGGAGTAATGTCTGTTGTATGTAATCAAAAATGAGCAAAACTCACTCTTTTTGTGGAAATTTATAAGCACATGATAAAGAAATCACAGTTTCTGAGTGACTACAAGAACAGGTTTCAAACATCAACAGGTTAAGATATCAGTTATGATATAAATTTTGTAAAGTATTTCTGTCCGAAAACTACTCCAATATTTGAATCTAATATTAATATTGTTTAGACACCCTTAAACGGCTAATTTAGTTAACTTTAAAGGCATAAAATATATCTAAATAAGATTAATAAAAATTAACCGTTTTACTTTAGAACAATGCTCAGAGAACTAGAAAATAATATTCTGATTAGTACTTTTCCCTTCAATCTTCCAGATCCCTCCAGGGGGGGGGGGGATTTAAAGCTTCAATTACTTTATTTTTTGTTTTGCTTGAATTCGTGAATTCGGATCCTTCTGGTTGTGATTCTGATTCCTTCCAGGAAGTGAGGTTTCCTTGGCAAACTTGTAACTTTTTTTTAAATGAAAACAGACTTATAAATTTTTATGGATAGAGTAATGTATCCTTTTATTCCACCACAAGCGGTTGCGGAGCTGCCTAGTAATCATGAGCATGAACTTGATGCCAGTGTTCTACCTTGTAAAGGAGTTGATTTTGAGCGTTAAATAAGAGAAGGTTCCAATCCTTCTATTGGAGAGTGAGGCTTCGTATTCTTTAAAAATATAAAATTAAATTGTATAAATCAATCATAAAATGTTCCTACACAAAAGAAATTCAGTTATTAATTCTTAATTAACATTAAGAAATCGAAACATTTTTACTGTAAGAGAATTGACATTATTTATAACATTCGTGTGCATTATTCTTTTTGTTCAACCCATTGATTCTGCATTGCAAAAAAATAATTACAATTTTTGTTCGATGAAATACATAAAAAATGAGCTACAATGATATCTTAGCTGTTTTTTTTAGAATTAAAAGTCTTAAAATATATTTCCTTCTGGAGACTTTTATCCTTATTCTTGTACACATATATAGAGTCCAACATTTTTTTGTCTATCTGATCCTTTTCATTAACCAAATAAATGAAGCTCAAATTCTTTTACCTCATTAAAATTGAAATGATACATTTCATCATTTTCATCATACATTGCAGGAAAAAAGAAATTTTTTTTCTAACGAATCGAGTAGTTTCTTAAATAAATAAGAAAACTCATTAATTCAATTTGTCCGCCGTAACCTAGTGGTCATCGTCACGGATTCGCGTCTGGAGTTTTCGTCGAATCTTGTATACGATCCTGCGTTGCAACGAAAGACCACCCGTGTAGCCGGAGCTGATGCAAATTAAATCTGATGAGGATAAAAGTCCTCCTTTTGGCGTAGTGTGGAAGTTAGGAAAGGGGATGTCAGCTTAGGTGTCAACCTCGTCACTTGATTCAGGTTAGAAATTTTGTGGTCTTTCGCCAATAGCCCTTGTGTTGCTTCTAGTGCGATGTTAATAAAACCAACCAACCATCCATTTGTTCAATACATATTATTGAATTTAAATTTAAACCAATTAATGAAAATTTTAAGATATCATTCTGCATTTAAAACAGAAATATGTGAATATTTTTGCTTGATTTGAGTTATAGCGTCACCAACAAGAACTATAAGTGAATTAAAGGTAAAAGAATTCGTAATTTAGATATTGGACAAATGACGAGAGCATATCAGTATAGCTGACACCTTCTTTTCCTAAATTACACATTATATCGACAGGAATACGTGTTTCATCTCCAGTAAGTGAGTAAATGTCCTTAATTTTCTGTCCGATGGAATCATGATTCGAACCTAATTCTCGAATCTACCTTAAACTTGTCATTAAACTCACGACAACAAGCAACTGGTCAATGATGCCCATTGAAAGGTAAATTTGACATAAATATATATATAACATATATGTAATATATATATATATATATATTATATATATATATATATATAACCAACAACCCATATATATATATATATATGTATGTATATGTATATATATATATGTGTATCTTCTATATATATTATATATATATATGTATGTATACTATATATGTGTGACAACCGTGATCCGGGCGTGGCTGACCGGCCATTGACGTAACCATATCAGCCATCGTTTTGGCAATGTGTGGCCTTGATGTTGCGTATTATTGCCATTGATATTGTGCAACAATGGCAATGATATCATCGCCAATATTGCTCCATAATGAAAAAATAATAATGTCGTTGATTGACCGGTAATGACGATGACTGATGATTGCGTAAAACGTGGCGTTTTACGTGTCGCTTGATGATAGTAGTGATGACCGAGCCGCGCCGTAACATTAACGTAATGTGTAATGTCAATACAGTGATGTGTTCAACCATTGATGATGTGTGTGGCGAAAATGACAGCTTCCGGCTGTGCTCGTAATGATGGTGGCAATAGTGTTGATAATATTGACAATGACCACAATGACCAATGTGTTTGTGTGTGTGTGACTGATGTTGTAACAATACGTCCCATTGTCTGTATTAACCATATTCAGTAACAGCTGCTATTACAGCCAATGTGATGACAATGTGTCACTGTGTAGCCTCAATGTGAACGTAGCATACAGCCAGCAACAATTGCGTATGTGTAACTGTCCCAGCAATCTGAGCCCATATGTGTGTGTGTGTGTAAACTGACAGAAAATAAACTGACAATACATGACCAGTATCATATCTCAATGTGTGTCCATGAGGTGCCAATACAATGTATATGTGATACAACAATAACAATATGTATGTTTCTCAATACATGTGTAACGTGTGTGATGTGTGTGTGTGTTACGTAATAACCAACAACATATTGTAATGGCTGTGTTGCGTCAATAAATGTGTGTGTGTGTGTCAACAGATGTGTGTAACCAATAATGTGGCAGCCAATGTCAATGACCAATAATCCAAGTGACAATATTATGTGTACTCAGTAACAGCCAAATATGACCGGTAGCATTGTGTATTAGTGAATGTAACTCAATGGCAATGTGGCGTACCATGACAATGTGTGTGTCTGATGACCATGTGACCATGTGTAACCATTAATGACATGTGTGTGTGTGTGTTGCGTGTATGTGTGTGGTGTGTGTCCTTCTTCAACAATGTCATGTGGCACAATGTTAGCATGTAATAATGTAATGTCTTCCTCCAATACAACCGATATTAGATGGCAACATGTAAACCATAATATTCAGTAGCATTAATCAATAACAATATTAATGATATTGATGTGGCAACCAATACGTGTGTCGCGTAATGGCTGTATTAACTGTGTACACATATGTAACTTAATAACTGTATCTTCCATATATATGTATACTTATATTGCATATATATATATGTATATATGTATATGTGCATATATATATATGTATATGTATGTGTGTGCATATATGTATAGCATATGTATATGTATAATGACCTTATAATAACCAACTTAATAACCATATTAAATTGACCAATAATAACAACATATCTAACATATATATATGCTCAATATACCCTATTGCACGTAATAATAACCGCCTTAATAACATGCTTAACTCTTTATAACTATGTGTAATAATAACTGTATGTATGTATGTATGTATGTGCTGTATATGCTCAATGAACTAAAATGACCAGGACTTGGAGATTATGAGTGAGACAGGTTCCCGATCACGTTTGCTCCGTCATTTGGGATCCATATTGTTCCGTAGTTACTCGTTGTTTGTTTGGCGGATCTGAGGAAGTATGATATTAATCAATATTTCGCCAGTTTTTATCTGATTTTTTTGCGTTGATTATTGCTGTGAACGTGAAACGTCTTTCAAGCAATGTGTAATTTATAACAAAGCAAGGTCAGCTTGCAGCTTTCACTTATGATACTAGCTTTTCAAAGTATGATTGAGTCAGCAAAAAACTTAATCAAAAGAAAGAATTCAGGTGACGCTGCTGAAAAATGTCGACAGCAGGTTTAATACCATCTTCTCGTCGTGAGAACAAAAGTAATGGTCCTCTTGATTTTCCCTTTCATCTTTAGGAAGAGATGAAAGTCGAACCGTGCAAGAACGGTTGCAATTATGACTTGTTGCTTCAACCACATATCCATGCTCTTCTCCATTTCCTTCAATATTCAGTCTACGAACGACATCCGGAAACGATGTACATAAATGGTACCTGTATCTTCTACATTGTATAGATAAAGATAGCTTTTAGGTGAAAGAACCAATTTCAAAATTGGGTTAGAAATTTAAAAAAAATTGTTCTGGCCATAGAGAAATTACTTTTCAATTAACCCTCATAAATTTAATTTCCCTAAGACTTCGAATTACTAAAATAACTATTAATATGAATAATAATGTTATTAATAACGTTACCTTTTTTTCAAATATCTAAATTGTTTCAAAAGATATTCTGATTACTTCTTTTGCATTGAATGAAAAATATAATAAATTTCCTAGTCATTTCATAAATAAGCAATTCCTTTTAAAAAGTATAAAAATGATATTCTGAATATTTCAAATTCATTAATATTACATTATTTCATTTTCAGGCTATCTTCATATAAAAATAGCATAATGTGTACGTTTTCAATTGCACACAAACTTCGCATTAACGGTTTCAGTTCGTTAAAAGTAAATGAATTTATAAATGTTTTTAAAACAATCTCCTTTAAAACTACTTTTATTCTTTAATTCATCAAACGTAAAATTTTAATTGCTCTGTTTTATTAAGGGAAAGTAATTTAAATACCAAATAATTTCTCGATTACGGTTCAGAATAACTCAGCCTAATTTAGTGAGCAAATAGTTTTCTTTAATTATATTTTTAAAATCTGAGGAAGTTTTTGAGCATAGCCTCAATATATATATACATTATTTGGTCTTCGTCCTTTTATTTTTTGACATACAACTCACTTCGTTACGTACATATTTCGGTAAAGTCTAGCAGCGTCAACTGTCGTGATGACTGAACGGCAATAATCACTGCTTGTTAATTTTGAATAATACACGTTATATTATTCAATACATTTTTATCTTTCATTTATATCTTTTGAGTCTTGCAACTAAAGCAACAATGATTAAAATGTATAATCCCATGATTGGAAGTAATTCAGGAAACGTTATTGTAAAAAAATACATTTTTAATAAAATGAAGTATCTCTCATGAATAAAATTCCACTTTATGCCTTATAGCTTTTTTATATCTAACTAGTGAATAATGAATACCGATCCAAAGTTTCATTTCAGAAAAAGAATATTAGTACTTTCAGTATCAGTTTAACCTGGCAATGGAACGTGACTAAAATAATGATTGTGAGTTAAAACTATAAAAGAATCCTACCATTAAAAATAAATGCATTCGGAGAGAAACGCTTACTAATCTATCTATTGAATATTTTTTTAATTGTTATAAAATGCTATTGCTTTACGTTTCAGCCATTTGTTACCTTTCAAAATTAATATTTTTAAAAGAAAATATTGAAAGAAAGGTTAATCAAAAAGGTTGAAAGAACTTTACAGCAGACAGGAAAAAAAATTTTTTTAACAGGCAACTACAACGCAGTATAAAAGCTTTTCGTAGTTAAAGAGAAACACGAGAATGTTTCAGAATTGCTGATGTGTAAAAGATACACAAGCGAAATTTGAACTATGATTCTAGTGGAGTCCAATTAAGAATGATAGCTTTCTACTCCATAGAGAAGTTCTTCAGAAAGAAAAGATTTTTTTTTCTTCTTTTTAACACAATAAAATAAGACGGCTTGCATCAGTCCAGTAAATTTAGTGCTTGAGTAACGAAACAGGAATAAAGGTAAATCCAGGACTTCTTTCCTGCGAAAAAAAACATTTCTTTGGGGATGCTGATTTTATTTCTAAGCAGCATTAATCCTGGAGTTATATTAGTTAAAATATGCTCTCTAGTAGTCATTTCATGACTGTTAAATCTCAAAGAAAATTTGAAAACACTTTTGTGCTTTTATTTAGTACATCCAATAAATATAAGAAAACTTACTCAAAAATCTATATCTGACTAGAATATATCATAATAAGTGTGTTGTAAGAATTTGATTATTCGAAATAAATAACGAGGTAAAGATATCGAGGTAAAATTAATCTGAATAAATCAATTGATCCTTATGTACAAAATGTTGTAAATTACATCTATTCAATTTTTGCTGTGTTTGGTTTCAGAAAGCTGTGGGTTTAAGTAACCCTTGGTATTAAGAAGATAATTACTAATTTGGTAATTCAGTCTTAAGTTTTATAAAAGCATCCTTCGAAACTTCTAGGAAGGCTGGAAGAAATATATAAATCTGGATGATGACTATGTAGAGAAATCTTAAATATAATAGATAAAAATTTAATTGTAATTAAAACTTTGCGATACTGTACATTCCTTCAATGATCGGCTTTCTGAAACCAATCTAACTAACAATAATAGACATAATTTACATCGTTATGTGCATAAGTACCAATTAATGCACATATTAAATGGTTAGCAAATATATCAGTTACTTCATAGCAATAATTAAAATACCTTATGGTATCCAATTTTAAAATCTTCTTGGGATTAACAGTTAACTTTTTAAATACATAATCAATCAAAAATTAATTACAAATCCTCATTTTGAGAAACTTTTTACTCTACTTTGAAGTATCCCATGTGATACTTATCCCTCCAAACCACCAATTAACAAAGAAAAATTATACTATTATTTTTTGTACATAACGTCATGTTAACAATAAATTATAATTGTTTTTGAAGAAAAACAATTATTGTTTTTATGTTGGGTCTGAGGAGGATATTATAATCACTAAATGTAGAACAGATTTAATCACCCTTTTCTTCGTTCTTGTTCAGAATATTATTGTATTATTGCAAGCGCACCTCAAAGTAGAGACCTTAACTTGCGATTTCCTCTCCACATTGTCTTAAGCTATAAATAACCATTGTTTTTATAAATAGAGAGTAAAGAACAGTTCATTTGAAGTAGTATTCATAAGTTCTCACAGTAATCCTTTCGTTTTTTTTTTTTTTTAATTTTAAAATTACATGAAAAACAAAAATATTTTAATGAAATGAACTAATAACCAATGATTCAAAGGTCAATATTTGGTGACTCTTAATATATACATACATATATATATATATATATGCTCCTTTTGCTACAAAGGTACTTTAAGGTACCACTAGAATTATATTTGTATTTAAAATATGATATTCATATAATATTAATAAAATATTATATTCATATAATTACCAACGGTACTTTTCATGGTTAATGTAAAATAGTTTCCTATATCCTCCACAGAGGACATTAGTAATTCTGTGAAGCTGAAAAGCGTCGACAAGTGACAATTTTCCGATGTGTGACTTATTTTGACCACCATCTAATTGTGTGATATGTGATATTAAATTTTTACCGTAAAACACCTCAACATTCATACGTAAGTCATATTTTTTTTATATAAGCATATTTTTTTTCTTATTCAATGAATCCGAGGAATAGTGTTATTAATAAAAAAATTTTAAAAAACGTTTAAGTGTTTTTACTTTGATATCAAACATTTTTTTTAAGTAGCACGATTAAGTACTACTGAAATTAATCAGCAATTGAAACGTCTTTAATTGTAACTTATTTCTAAACGTTGTTTAGTCTATGAAGCTATTGAAAAGCCTTTTAGTTTAAGAATCGCAGAATAATTGTTCTGCCTATGATTTGGCTTTAAAAATAAATTTAATTTTTTTGATATTTTTTTTAATTTTATCTATATGTATTTTTCTTTTAGTGCGTAATTTAAATTAACCAATTCTCATGTATTGTGCCAGAATAAATTTTTAATTATTTCCAAAATGTACATTTTTGCTTTCAGCCATTTGAATTTTGCTTATTTTATTTCAGATATGCTTAGAATATGCGGTATACAAAAAAAGGCTCTACGTCATTCTTCGAAAGTCTCCCTTCGGATTGCATTCATACATATGAAGATATCTCATCTGATGAAGAAATGCCGATCGATGATCCCCTTCATCATGAGGTTTACAGAATGCTGAAAATGTTGACAGCAATTCAGATGAAGACCTGGAAGAGAAGTGTCCCAAGAGAAGGGAAGTGCTGGAATGCTTATTCTTATTTTTTTACAAAATTCTGGATTTTCGAGATATTTTTTTATCGTTTAAATACAATTACCATGTGATGATACTGTTCTACCTTTGTGGAAAATCGAGGACTTTGTGAAGTATGTGCAAAAATATTTTACTGAACTGATCCCTCTCAAAATGTGAAGTATGTAATGTATTTGTTTACTTGAATGTAAAATAAAAAGTTTTCGAGTTTTTCATCAAGAATAAGAATATGTATTTTGTGATATATTGTATTAAAAAACTGCATTGGAATGTTGTAGAGTTTCTTTATTTTTAAAGTTGTGAAACATTTTCAGCTATGGCGTCGGTACTAAAAAGTACCAATTTAATTTATTAAACCTAAATAGCTATATTTTTAAAATTCAGTATTATTACTACACAATTCTTCTAATTTGCATTTCTAATGTAATCAAAAAGTTTTAATAAGATTTTTCTTTGAATTCAAACTTGGCGCATAAATGGTCAATAAGGCAGAGTTCTGCGCAAAATTCTTATAACAGATAAAAAGTAAATTCCTTAGCTTAAAACGTATCCAATGAGGAAAAATTTCACTCTGTTTGTGATTTAATGTGGTAATAGTTGAAATCATTCATTTTCTTTTTTATATAATATTATTTTTCAAATAAATGAAGGTAAAATAGTTTCATTCTGTTAAAAAAAAATGTAATATAAGTTCAGCCGGTATTAAAACATTTAAATTTCAGAATAATATAATAAACATTATTGAATAAATTAATAAATATTTTATGTAACTTTACAAAAAAATATCACTTTCAAATTTAAAAATGTTTTTCCTTATTAATTTTTAATAACCATCAAGTCATCAAAAGCCATCAAGTCCCAATAACAAACACAATAATGCAAGGTAGTAAGTTTTGTTATCTTTAAGCGAAGGAACGGAATTTCACTCAGTTTTCATGACCTTATTAGTTTAGAATGCAACTGATAATATTGGAAAAATACATAAACAAGAAGCACTGGATTAATTATTTCCCTATAAATCAAATCACATTCTTGAGATTAGAACCATATTTTTTAAAAATACAAGTTTGCTAAAAAATTCTTTGAATGCAGAACTTTTATTAAGTATTCAATATAAGCAAATGAATCAATTGAATCATATCTTAAACCAAGTACTTACAAAACGAATAAATTTTTAAAATACCGTTAAGCATGAATGCCAATTTTATTTTAATCCCCAAACAGCATTATATCACTTTAAAAATGTTTATGCTCAATTTCGCCAAAAGATATCACAAAAGTAAATTTTTATTTTTTTCCTCCCTTTGTATGACTACAATTTTTTTCTGAAATCTAAATAAATTATAAAGACATCAGAATGTACCGACATTATCTGTTTACTTTAATGACAGCTTTCTATTTGCAAAATACTGTGCAAGTAAAGGTTTATTTTAGAATTTTTCTTTATTCAAAATAAAACTTAATTATTAAAATAGTGAAAAATATTCAAAGAAATATCTTAAATGAAATAAAAAAATTAGAAGGTACAAAAAAGAATTTGAAAAGGACTTTTGAAAGGGAATAAAATTGATATATGTGTCACGCCTTTTATTCATCGGTATCCAATTCGTCCAATTTCGATTAAAAGAGCTCATTAACTACATGTAAACAAAAAGCTATGAGGAGAAATTTAAAGTCGAGGTTTGGGTAGTATTCAATGTAAATATAGATGATGGTCGAAAAGAAATATTTTGAAAAAATAATATGATTTCAAATTTGAATATTTCCTCTATGCTTGTGGAGGAAAAAAAAAATTACAAATTATTATTTTTAACTCTCAGTAACGATTTCATCTGTTGATTTTAGAATTTAAGATTATATATATATGCAAAACAAAATAATAATATAATCTCAAAATATCATTCCATGATAATATGTAATAAAAAAAATAAGTTTTTTGCGCTCAAAACAATTGATTATGAGCTATTTGAAGTCAGCTGGAGCAGATTTTATTCCTTAAGGTTTGTTCTATTAAGGTTTGTTTTATTTTTTATTTTTAATTTCCATAGTTTATTTACACATTTTGGAATTCCTTTTTGAATATTATGGTGCTACCAGTTTTTTTATATAATGATGGGCGAGTGGAATGCTGGGATTCTTAAGACTATTGAACTAATTAAAACACTGTTTCAGGCTGTAGACATAAATTAATAGTTACGTCAGCATTATGATTTCAAATATCCCATTCAGCATATTACGTTATGTCAAATTAGTGAAACTGTACATTCAAAATAAAAGCTTCATTTTAAAAAAAAATTAAACAAATCAAAAAGAAAAAAGGAACCAAAAGAAATCAAAATCTGTTTGAAATATTCCAATTGAAATTATCCTTTATCAAGTATACGTGTTTTAATATCATGACACATAAATAGAGTCATAAGAAATAATTTTCCTTCCTCATTTTACTGTTCTCAATAACATTTATAACAATAAATATGGCAATTCTGTACGATTTAATCTGCTAATTGTACTTGATTAATTGATAGCGTTCATTTTAAATAAAGTGCGATATATATATTCTTTATATAGTTTCTTTCTAATCAATAGAGCTACACATCAAAACTAAAGGGTAAAAAAACACTTTTATTCACTGTTAAAATTTATACATCAATATAAAGTTTATTAATTTAAAACAATGTCAGAGTCTCGATGCTAAGAAATTAAAATGCAACTGATGTGGACAAAGGTAAACAGATAATATTTGCTTTTTTTAATGCTCTCTTTATCGGCATTGATAGTGTTTGATAGCCTTTCAAGAAGAAAAAATAATGTTCTTTAAAAGTAAGGTAAAGTAAAATAAGTCTGAAAAAAACTTTCATCTTTCCCTCTTTTTTTCAAATATATAAGGGAGTTTGATGTCTATTCAACAATTTTCCACACATATATGTTTCACTCTAACTTATCAGTAAATATTTTCCGATATATATATATATATATATATATCGCTTTTATTGTATCAATAATTTGCAAATATTATATCAATAATCTGCATAACTAATTTACTCAAAGATGTCATTAGATCTTGTGGGTTTTTTGGAACTCATCAAAACTCAATTTCATTGAGAGAAGATTTGAGTTTTACCTTCACATACCTGTCAACATAATTATTACCAGGTAATGAATGGATATTTTTGTGCTTAGTTTATAAAGGAGTTTTCATAGATAAGATAACAAAAACTTTCATAATATATTTAATAAATTCTTGACTTTAACTTTCTCAATTTCAATTGTTTGATATGATTTCTTTTATTCATATTTGCTAAAATACAACAATAATGTAACAAAAGTACCTTATATATCTGTATGAAACATTTCTGCATATTAAATGAATTCTTTAGACATATTCTTATCAATTATAGCTATTAATGGAGGGTTGTTTGTTTTCATACTGCCATATAAATAAGCTACAGGAGACTTAATTTATATTTTTAATTATACAACGATGGTCTTTGAAAGTTCAAAAACTGCTTGGAAAACTGTATAACTCTGGATGGTGTCGATGTAGAACATTCTTAAGAAAAATAAACAAAAATTACTTTCTATCTCAATTATGTACAGTAATAATTAAGAATTTCCGAAACCCCAAGATAATTAAAACTTTATAATATTTTATATTATTTCAGTCTGTAATTTTCTGAAACCAAACGTATATGCATCCATAGGTGTAATTTTCAGTGATATGTATATATGGAGAAATTAATATACGAATTAAATTTTATCTTAATATCTCCATTATTTTAAGCAATAAATAAAATTAAAATACCCTTTAGTGATGACAATGCTTGATACAAAAATGTATTTAAAACTCTAATATGAGAAAGAAATTATATCAAATTCCGTTAACTTAACATATTTTTGAGTAAACAATCATCGCTAAACTCATAAACACATCTTACTTGCAACTTCTACATTGTACAATAGATTTAATTTTTTTAAGACTTTCAAGTATCTATATATTGAAAAAACCCTTTAAAGATTTCTCACATGACACAATAACTAAAAAAGATATGTTTCAAATTCTTTTGTGAAATTTTAGTAATAAAATATAATAAATGATTAAAATAGAAAATTATTTATTTATCTCTGAAATTTATTAAGTAATAGTTTTTACAGGAAAAATATGACAATTCATTTATCCAATCTATAATGAGTATCTGATAAAGTTTCTAAAAATCAAATTCATTTCTAATTCCATTATGATGGAGAAAATGAGTAATAAATCGTTAAAGTATACTAACAGAAAAAACTTTAATTATAGCATTCTCATCATTAAATTTTTATTAAGTTATGTCTTAAAAATCTTAAAGTCTTAAAAAAGTTTTAAAAATTAAATTCAAAATCAATAAAATTAGATAAAATTTTATAACAATATAATATAACTTAATCTGAGTAATTTGATTAAATGTAACTTTTTATAGGATAAATTAACAATACATTAATCCAATTCGTATTAATCTTATAACTTTTCTTAGACAACAGATCTTTTGAAAATGACACTGATTTTGAATAAAGATTTAAATATATTTTAATAGTTTTGTAAAAAATATAAGTCTGATATTGCTTTTATAACAAGTGTTAGATAGTTTGTTTCACCAATCTTTATTCATGATTTTAAGCTTAATTATTTTTCGTTTATTTCATGTAGTAGCTGTCCATACTATTTCTTCTATTCTCTATCTTTATATTAATGCATTATATGCGTTAAGGTAATTGAAAGGAATTCGAAAAGGAAAAAAAATATTACCTTTTTCCAAATATAAGTGTTCCTCTCACCTTAAAATTCAAAGCAACAGAAGTCATTTTCAAATATTATATCTATTTTTATGTATCTGTTTACGCAAAGAAAATCAGATTATGAAAAAATAAATTGCTATACATGAATAATTAATAAATGATAACTGTATTTGCATTTATAAGTAATGTTCAAACATTTAGCATAAAATTTGACTCATTTATAGTTTTAGAAATTGGTGATCAGTTATAAATATGAAATTCCATACATTGAATATTATTATAATTTGTAAAGCAAAATTCGACAAAATTTTAAGTCTTCGTAAAAGTTTAATCATTCAATTTTTTTCCCATAATTTTTATCCAAATAATATGCAATACCTAAAATGTATGAAAATTATCCAGAAAAAATTATATTCACTAATTGGGAAAGGTCCTGATTTCATAATATATTAAATTCAGATAATGCAGGTAAAGTAGAATTTCAGAAAAGTATACCCAAATCTTAAAAAAAAAATTGAGAAAACCATTAATGCAGATATTGTTCTCTAAAGCGAGATAGATTTCCTCTAACAGGGTTTTAAAATTAACTAATAATTCGATACATATAAATATAACATTTTCTTAATCAGTAAGCCATTTTATATTTTTATCAACAAGCATAAATTAATGAATTAATAAATAAAATAAAATAAAAATAACTAAATAAGATAATAAATAAGTAAAAACAAAAAGTAAGTAAATAAGTAAAAATATTAAATAATAAAAATATATGTAAATAAATAAAAATATATATAAATAAATAAAAATATA
>BMAW01132729.1:50560-82692 GCA_019974015.1 Nephila pilipes | reverse complement strand
AAATATATGTAAATAAATAAAAATATATATAAATAAATAAAAATATAGGAATAAATAAATAATAATCATAAAATTTCGTAAGCATTTCGGTGTCTTAATTATCTTAGGAAAATATGTTCATACTTTATAATAATCTACAAAACGTTAAAGCAAATAGAGCATATTTAGGAATTCATTTTATATAATATCACAATTTTTTTCTATAACAATAAAGAAGTTATATATATTTATCTGAGTATAATTTATCTGTATATCATCCATGTATTCATATTTTAAATTCCTAAAATTAGCTCCCACTCTCCCTATATATATATACATATCTTGTTCAAATTTTCAATCGTTAATAAAATACATTTTATTCAACCATTCAAATTCAAATACATTTTTTTAAACTTGTAGTGGATGGCACTTGATGTTAATACAATTTTTTGAAATATTAATTCATTTAATTAAATTTAATTGGTGAAAATGCAGTTTAGCCCAACCACTTGGTGCGATTTCAAGAAATGCCAAACTTGGCAATTTTTTTTGGCTGAACGTAAGTCCACGAAGTGAAGCAGGTAGCCATATTTGGCAAAATACTGCCAAATAATTCCTGTTGCCAAGGGTGGTTGGGCTAAACTGCATTCCAATCATTTAATTTACCGGATGAAATAAGAAACAAGCCAATGCTTCTACTACGTCATTTGTCTTGCAGTGACAAATTTGGTAGAGCATCGGCGTAGAATCTTTATACCTTCGGATCGAATCTCGTTGGAGCATAAATTTTTTTTATTTGATTTTCAAATAATTAATTTTAGTTTTATATGGGAGAAAAAAAATTATCTTATATAAGATATTTAGCAGGATATAAATTTAGGAATAAATACCGCCAGTGACGAAGCGTGTAGATCGCTGGGGAAAAAATTTCTTTTCCCACTTAATATTGTGATTCTGTCATATGTACATACATATTTATATTAAGTGTAATTATTTAATAAAAAGTAACTAAAAGAAAAATTTTCTTTGTTGACCTCAGAAGGAACTGACTTATTTTTTTTTATATTACTTGTTAAACTCAAAGTTATTGAGGAACTGAAGATACTCTTCATGCTGAGTCATCCCTATTTTAGAAGAATTCCTTCCTCGTAATTTAAAGAACATCAATTCATTTAAATATAGGAAAGAACGAGGTAAACTTATTACTCCAAAGATAATTAATGTCCCATTTTTTTTTATCATAATACCATTCAAAACATTATAGTCAGAAGTCATTTAGTGTGACTCGAACAAACCATTACTCAACAGTAAATGAATCCACTGTCAAGCGCCAGCGGTTCATCAAAATTTATTTGGTGCATCCTTGAATAGAAGTTGGTGCTTACTCTAATCAGCCCTTATGGTCTGAGCCATTTTCTGTTTTGCCGTTACGATAATGTTTTGTTTGTCATGGCTCTCTTAGCTGCTTACTCTTTGGGAAGCACAGCAGCTGTGTTTCTACTGAAGAAACTTGCCAGACGAGTGCTTAACTTGAAAAAAAAAAGTAGATTAATGCTTTGGAAATGATACCCTTATCCTATTTTCTCGGAAAATTGCCGACTGTGGCAGTAGACGCCCCTCTGTAGAAAGTTTTATTCTTTTGTGAGTTTGTTTGACAAGTTCGTATTTGGAATACCTTGCGTGGAAATAGTTCGATGTTTGAAAGTGGATATTAGAGTCTAAAGGTCCAATAAACCTTTGAATAAATGAAAGCATTAAAGCCAAAAGCGTTAAACAAATATTCTAATGATTTTTTTTTGTCATTCTCGAGCTTTTCTCTTTATTCTACTGAAAGCTATGAAAAATAGGTAATCTAAAGAATGTATGTGCATTTATTAGTGAACTTGATTTTGACTTTTCAAATAAGTTTAGGGGGACTTAGAAATCTGAGAAAATTAAGAAATACTTTTTATGCAGTGAAATACAACTTTCAAAAACAAGTTTAAAAAATATCAAAATGTGCATTATTACAATAATAAATTTATGCATCAAAGTTAACCTAAATTCTACAAAAACTTTTAAAAGAATGTATTTTGATTTACATTTTACTAGTAATTAATTAATTAAATTTTAGTTATATTCCACAACAAAAAAAATTTTAATTTATAAGATAATATTTAGTATAAAGTAAAGGGAAAAAAACAAGGAATACAAAACATATATATAGTTTTTAATATGGTATTCCTTTTTAGCCTTTATCGCCTATCTGTGTTTAAAAAATATCTAAATGTACATTATTATAATAATAAATTTATGCATCAAAATTAACCTAAATTCTACAAAAACTTTTAAAAAAATGTAATAATTTTCTGGTAAATTTTAAGAAATAACTTTTATGAAACAAGAAATATAAAAAAAAAAATTAAAGTCAACTCCAAATTAGGTTGACAAAGAAAAAAAAAATTTAGTTACTTTTTATCAAACAATTACAATTAATATAAATATGTATATACATATGATAGTATCCTTACATTAAGTGGGAAAAGAAATTTTTTCCAGTGATCTACACTTTTCGTCACTGACGGTATTTATTCCTCAATTTATATCCTGTTAAATATCTTATATAAGGGAATTTTTTTTCTCCCACATAAAACTAAAATTAATTATTTGAAAATCAAACATTATAGTCAGAAGTCATTTAGTGTGACTCGAACAAACCATTACTCAACAGTAAATTACTCATCATTTATGCTTCGACGAGATTCGATCCATAGCCACGAAGATTCTACCCCGACACTCAACCAACTTTACCATTGCAAGACAAATGGCATAGTAGATGCATTGGCTTTTTTTCTAAATTCATCCGGTAAATGATATGGTTGAAATGCAGTGTTGACCAACCATCCTTGGCGACTGAAATTATTTGGCGGGTTTTGCAAAATGTGATTACCCTGGTCCGTTTCGGAGACCAAAAATATTCCCCAAGTTTGGCAATTTTTAAAATTGCGCCAAGTGGTTGGGCTAAACTGCATTTTCACCAATTGAATTTAATTAATCAATCAATATTTGAAAAATACTGTATTAACATCAAGTGTCATCCACTGTAAGTTTGAAAAAATGTATTTGAACTTGAGTGGATGAAAAAAAAAATATTTTATTAACGATTGAAAATTTGAACAAGATATACATAGAGAGAGTGTGAGCTAATAGTAGGAATTTAACAAAAAAATAATCAAATTTCCAAAATTACGAAATTCAATAATTGTTTTAAAGAAAATATCAATCATTAGCATTAAAAAAGAAAATTCTTTATATTCAGTGTATTTTTTCTATATATGGAGTAAAAAATTTTGTATATGTATGAAATATTATTTTAAGAAAATACCTAAAAGCGCTGATATCTAAAAAATTAAGTATATATTCAAATTGAGGTGAAAGAAAGAATTTTTGAAAAAAAAAAAAAAAACATTCTATAGTTCAACAAAATGATTCAAATATCATTATAAGGCTCATAAAAAAATCTCTACGAATAATTTTAAACATAAATGTTACTAAATGAAAGAGAAAAAAACTCGGTGTTTCCTTTTCTACCACATGTCTTGGTGCTTTTAAATATTAACTATGAATGATATCTGCAATAATCAATTTTTCTCACCAATAAATACAAATTTCAGCAAAAATCTCAGAAGTTTAGAAAGAGACAATATTTTAACGTATGTTATCAATATTCCTAGATGGGAAGCAATCCCCCACATAGATTCCTATTTTATTCGAACAGGTTAATAAGAATGTCAAATATATATATATATAACTATATATATATATATATATATATATATATATATATATATATATATATATATATATATATATATTATGTATTACTGAATGTAATAATCTTTATATTGAGTCTTTTATCTTTAATTTTCTGAAAGAGCAGGCAAGTATATATGCAGCAGATTAATATATTTTAATATGAAGATAATTTTAAAATACATTACTTTTGAAGCGTATAAAAGTCAGTAAGATAACATGCATATCTTATGAACGATTAAATTTATTTTCACCATACACATACTTTTAAAAATCTTAAGCATTCATTCAAAACATTTGTAATAAAATACACTCTGATACGCACTATTTCATAAAAAGAATTTTCTATGAGTATAATGGATACGATAAAAATGCAGTTTTTTTGCTCTGTAAGCTGCTATTTGTATTTTACACTGGAATGGATACAGAAATAAATTGTTATAAAAATGAATTATGTTATAAACATTATTTTTTCTTATTATATTTACACCATTATGTATTATTAAATGAAGTCAGTGAATAAAATCTTAATTGAAAAGTGTATGACCAAAAAGAAAAAAAAAACTGAATTTTAAAATTGTCTAGTTTATTTTATTACACGAAAAGTTCACTTCATTTTAAAATATTTATAATTAACGTTTGCTCTAGGTAGAGGAAAAATAAAGTTTATCTTTTGTTTAGAAAACTGAAACTTATCTTCTTTAGGCCTATTTTAGTTTCTAAAAGTGTTTTATAACAGTTAACATTAATTTTGTCGCTTTTAATTATTCTTAGAATGTATTCAGATATTCCAAATAATTAATTGCTGAAAACACATAAGGATTTACGAGATACTGTCTGAATACTGATAAGTAGTTTTGAAAATATTGTCCAATGATTTTTTTCCAGTTTCTAGAGAAGAGATGACTTATTTCATTTTTTAACAGTAATATGGTTGTTTTATTACCTGTTAGTTTTATGCGATATGAGCTTGATACAATTGCATCTAATTCTAATTCAAAATAGTAGAATTAAGTTACATAGAATGCAGTGCGCAAGAAAGTATTTACTATTATATGAGAATATGGGTTGTGTTAAGAAATTTCTCCAATCAAATTAAATTCGTCAATCCTGTGGTTTTTCTGCTTCAGTCGACGAAAGAGTATTAAAAAAAAGATGAAAAATTTGTGTAACATTAGGAAGTAGTTTCTTTAATTTTTTATAGATTAGTAACTGTTTTGTTTACAAAGAAAGCCAATATAATGTTATACAAAATATTATTTTATTTCGCACTCCCTAACAAAAGGCAATTCCTGTGTAACTATAACGAGTTTACTTAATATGTAACATTGCTTAATAGTTTTGACAATTTTTATTTCTTTGGTATCAACATTGAGGATAGTTACGATACTATTATTTCAAAATGCATAAAAGTAATTGTGAAATTATAATTGATTTTTATGCCTTAATTAACAGCTGTTGATATATAATTAAAATTAATACAGTAATGCATTTCCTGTAGGTCACAAAATACAACTTAATGAGTTAATATTGCTACGAATCTACTTTGATACTTCCCTGGAACGTTAGGTATACAAGAAAAAAATGCATTTTTAGAAATTTCGATATCCAACCAAGGATAACTTCGCAATGATCATTTAACCTTAGCAACCATTTTGGTGGTGAGAAACTTGGTGGCTTTGGCGACAAAATGATGTGTCTCGGAAATGTTGGAGATGTCTCTGTTAGGGTGAATTTCATGGATTTTTCCTGAATTTTCCTATGGTGTCATACCTAAATGGTACGGCTATAAGTGTGGAGTAATAAGATACAGGATAAAATAAATTGTGGGTATATATTTGAAGCAATCGGCATGAGATGAGTGGATCTGCCAAAGAATTTGTCGAATGCAGGGCCGAACGAATCTGCCGAGGACTATCAGAGTCTTCCTTCGAAATACAGAGTATTATTGTGGAGATTTGTCCGTGGTACGAACTCGTGAGATGAACAACAATAAAAGTATTGTGATTGTTATTATAAGTGTGTCTTTGCGTCTATTGTTTCACTAATATGTATGAATGATATGTTTCCTATTTATGCTGATGATGTGTCCAAGTTTTGTAACATGTGTGTTGTCTTATCCTGGATATTTGTGAATTAAGCGTCATTTGCCACTATTCTCCTTGATATACTGATTTCATTTGTATCTCTACACGAGACTGACGAACTTTTATAATAATATTTAATTTCTTTATAAATTAAAACTTACTTCAATTTAATTCTGAAATGCTGTGAACATTTTAAAAAAATAATTATTTTTTTAATATTATTAAAATTATTAAATATATATCAGGTCTAAGTAGGGTCATTATAAATATATTCTTCGATTCCAACATTATTTTAGAGAGTTAGAAATTTTGGTAATATTCATGAAAAATAAATGTTATTGCGAGTATTGTGCAACTCTCCCTATTTTGCTATTTTATAAGGCAACAACCAAAAAAAATTCTTCTCCTAAAGTCTCTCATGTAGTATTTCATCACAATGAATTTGAAAGAGAAGATTATGAAAATGCACTTAATTTAAACAAAAAAATTTCATTGGCATTAAGAATTTTACATTTAGTTAACTGAAAATCTATTTTAACTTAAGAGTTTTTTCACATATACGGACCATCATAAAACAGGGAATAAAATGAAGATAAAATTTGCAATTAAATACTAAATGCTTATAAAAAATCAATGCACTTATTTTATTTTATGTGAACCACGCAATGAAACAAAATTGCAGCAACATATACGCTTCCTTCTCAATTTCGTAAGAACATGTTCCATTGAGAAGGATGCTCTAATAATGCTAGTAAAAAGAGAGGATAAAAGCATCCCCATGCAACTAATAAGGCAAGGCACAATAAAAGAACATGAAATATTCACTAATGCTACGATACGGAAAGCTCTAAGGAAATTATAAGCTACATCCATACAAGCATCTTCTCTTCATGTGCATTATTGAAGCGGCAGACGATTTGTCTGAGACTGAGAAATAAGCTTTGACTTCTCGGCTTAAATCTGTGCGTTAGATTTTATGTTCATAATGATAATTTATTCGTAGTATATGCTTGTGTAATTGTGTTATTAAATATGAATCACTGTATGAATTTTACATTTCTGGAAAATGCTACGATATATAATTCGGAATTTCCCAGAATGTTGCTGAATTCTATGGGTATGATAGTAAACATACAATATGTTATGTACGAGTTAGCAGTATGAGTAAGTAACCTATTTGTTGTTTCTTTATGATCTAACGAAATTTTGATGTATATTTATGATATATTAAATACAAGAGAGTGACGGATATGATAAATACTAGGCTGACATTACGCACTGAAGTATTTACTTTAGCGTATGTATATAACTCATTTTAAAATTATGAGGAAATATTTACATACACACATACTGATGATGTGATAATTATATTGATGATATATGTTGTTAAGAGACCGGAAACCACTGTTAAATGTATTCCAGTTATAAATTGTTATTTATGAATATTTGCTGATTGTTCCAAACAATAAAAAAAAAACTTTTTAGAAAAAAATGAATTAACTTAGAAATAAAAATTGGCAAAATTTTATAAACGGAGAAACAAACACGTACGATAGAACGCGTGAAAACAAGAAACACTAGGAGAAAAAGTGTATGTGTTGATGCTATATATGTATTGAAATTTAACAATTACTTTTTCAAAAAATAATTACTTTGTGTCTGAAATAGAGTTTTACTCTAATAATGTTTACATGTTTTACGACTATAAAGATATTCATAAAGGAGAATGATATTTTTATATTAATGTGATATTCATCACATAATCTTCACTTATAATTAGAGAAAAATGTACTTAAATATTTCATTTTTGTTGAAAAGAAATGAAAGCAATTAGTTTAGAATTAAAAACCATGGATGCCTTATAAAGTAATATTTTAACATTCTCGCTCAAGAAAATTAATTATACAATTAAATAATTTTTAATTCTATTCTATGATGAATGAACCTTGGAGTCCTTAATATTCATTATTTCAAATTAGATTTCAGTTTCAATGTATTTGTAAAATAAATTGTGGGAATAAGCAATTGCAAATAAAATACTTTTTTATGTATTATGTATTAGAGTATTCATGTGTGTCATAATGAAACTGATTTGGATGGAATTTTTTTAATATTACTATGAGTTTCAGGAATATATTGTTATAGATAGTATAATCATTTTAATTTTAGCCAAGTTTCAATTTATTTTTCAGTAAAAGTACTTAAAGCATTGTAACGAGAAAAATTGTAAAAATATGAGAAATTAGAATTAATTAATTTAATTACCGAATCAAAATTACGGGGAATTTTCTTCCAATTGATATTTATTTATTATCCTACTACGAAATGATTGTAAACTAGCAAGACGTGAAAATGGGAAATGCATTGGTAAAAAACTATCTGATATTCTTAACAAACAAGAAAGAAACGGTTTCCTACTTCCTTTTAAAAATGTATCATTTCTTTAAACTTGTGTTAATATATTTTAGACAGGTTTGTAGCTTCTCGCGATAGATTTTCCCTCACATTATTCAAAAATATTTCTCGTGAAAAAATCATTCGTCGAGTTTATTCCAGTGTTATCTGACAGCTACTCAAAATAGCAAAAATAATTCATTCCGTAAGTTTGCAGTTTCGGAAAAGGACATTTTTGTCGCTTTCTTTGTTACCATGCCAAATATGTTTTCTTTGATGCTGTATCATTATTCATTCTTCTTTCTAAATGTATGATACGCTAAATTTATTTTGTATACCTTTTCGATAATTTTTATTAGGGAAAAATTTAATATTTAAACTACGCCTATTTCAAAATATAAGGTCCTACTAAAAGGATATAAGCATCTATAACAATCATAGAAAGGAATTAGTGAAACAGAATATGTATTTTAGCGAGCCATCATAATGAGTAAAAAAATCATAACTTGTTGAAAAATTAATACTATACACAAAACTATAATATGCCTAAATTACATAGTTTTTTATATCAGCAGTACTGAATGTACCGTAAACTATCAAGAATCAAAAATTCTGCAATCACAATACAGCTAATAAAGCCATAATAAAAGAAGCATCATTGCAAAAAATAATTATGATAAAAATTAAAAATTAATTGAATATATATATATTTATATATCCAAAAATGACAGAAAATCTCCCATATGATAGATTTGTAATGGAACTAGATCAAAGGACTTCTTCAATATATTTTAAAATCTGCTAGTAATGTATGACAAGCAAATGAAATAGTATAAACATCACAAGGAGTTTAAATTAGTTTGTTTACTTTTAAAATTCAAGATTTTAAAGTGATCTGTAAAATACTTGAAAATGCAAATAATTCTCACTGAATTGAATGAGTGATTGATTGAATATTTGTTAATATTGAAGATAGAATACTTGCTACGTTTGTTAACTTCGTACGAAGAAGCAACACGAGGGCTATTGGCAACGCACTTCTAAATTTTGAGCCTCAGTAAAGTATGCTAGCACAAAATAATACCTGAGATGGAACCTCTCTCTCCCTCTCACGCCAATGGGAGGACTTGGGACCTTGACCAGATTTAAGATGCACCAGACCCACTATATGAATTGTCCTTCGTGGAATCAGGACTCGAATCCACGACTTTACAAAAACCGCCGGTCGCGAGTCCAAGCTCATGACCACAAGTTTTCTTTTGTAAGCAATATTTAAAAAAATACATGAACTATTTTAATTCCTGGAATAAATACTAACTCTTAAATGAATGAAATACTAATAAATTTAATGCCTAAAATATATAATTTACCGAATATAAAATAACATAGAATTGAGAAAAGAAGGACTTTAATCTACTGATCTGAATCTGAAACTATTTTCCATTAAGTAATTTTATGATTAATCAGTTATTTAGTAGCATGTCACAAAAATCTAAAATACTTGTATTTAATCTTTAAATAGCAATCTAAGCATTGATAAACTAATAAAGAACTTTTTTAACTTTTTGATTTATATTTTTATTTGCTTTTGTATAGAAAATGAACATTTTGAGAGCTTCATTAGATATCAAAAGTTTGAAAATGATTTTGAAATTAATTATTTAGCTTTCTTGGCTAAATAAAAAATAATATAATTTTTAAAAGAAAAATGGGAACTGCAAATTGATAATGTTTCGATTCTAGGAAATTGCACTCACCTCTTAAATATAACGAAACCCATTTACGAAATGTTTATGAATTTAACTTTTTCTGACAGATATTTTTAAATGTCTTATAGAATTCTCTTTAAACTTTAGAAACCTAAAATTTTATTTCGCTCTTTATACAACCAGTCATCCATCACCACTTTTCAATTTTGATTTTGCTTCTTTGTCTACGAAGCAAAAAAATTATAATTTGAAATGTATTACAAATTATAATTTATTACAAAATATAATACAAAATGTGAACAGTTAAGTTTCAAATTTTGTATTTATGCATATATTTGTTTATTAAAAATGTAGAAATTCTTAATGCAGATTTTATATTTCAAAAGTTTCTCATAAGGAATTTTTAAAATTTATTTTAGATTAGTTTATTATATTATTAGAATTTAACCATGTTGAAATTCCAAGTTAGGCTTCTGAATTTCTCTACCTCTGTTTAATAACACCAGCACTACACTGTATAAAGAGCTTAACTAAATGCAATACAGTTTACATGATCATCATTTTCAACCTTACATTATTATAAGTTACGTTGACGTTTTAGTCATATTAGGACATGTATCCTTAACACGATTTGAACTCTGCCATCTAAGCTCCTGAACGTAATAATTGTGATACCACTGTACTAGGGATTTATGTTTGAATTTTCTTAATTGTTTCATACTAATATCGTAAAATATTTACTAGGGAAATATTTTTAAGCTATATGTTAACTTTATTCTGAAATATCTATATAACTTCGATAAACTAAGATATCATAATTTTTAAGTTTTCTTCCAAAATCGTGTAAAATGCTTCAGAATCAATATTTAGCAGATCCTATTAGTCCAAAGTATACAAAATTGAGTATGTAATGCATAAGTGTATGCTAAGCTATCACAATTTTAAAGATACTTAATTTATTAAAACTTAGTTAAGTAGGAATTTTTAAAGAGTTCACTTGACTTTCAACATTTTCATTTACACCGCAATGTTAAAAATGACAAGTTTAAGGAATATTTTTAAAGAATTCAATGTTCATACAGTCCTTATAATTTCAATGCATTTTCTATTTTATTATTTATTATGTACAAAATTTTTTAAGACTCTTTCTTTTTAACTAAAAAAACATTGTGGATTAATATGTGAAAAGTTTCATAACCGATGAAAATTATGAACAGCTTAACTTGTAAATGTGCAACTTTTAAATATATTTATTGACAATGTCTCTCCTTATAAATAATAACATTGCAATAAACGTCCACAAAAAATAATGACTGAATGACTAGTTAAAGTCTGTAAATGATCGATAAATTAAGTTATTTTTAACATATGAAGTCTGGAAACATGCTGCGTAAAATTTCTCCCTTTATAGCCCTATCTTAAAGTTCAGTTAGAATAACTTAACTTTGAAAAACTTTGAAAATGCGAAATTGGAGAAAAATATACTGAATGCTGTAACAGGAGTTAGACTTTAAAGCAGGGTTATTCAAGAATTATAGTCCTAGCCATTTCCATCAGATAGATATATTATTTGAAATAAATAGATACAACATCAAAAATACAAATGAAAAATTTTGAAAATTCAACCCAGAAATTGAAAAAGAAAAGCATACGAAATATGAAAGAAATCTTTAAGAATATAAAGCTAAAAATCAAGAAATAAAAATAATTAAGGAAAAAATCAAGGTTTTCCAAAAAAGCACTTCTCGTGAACGTACGGTATGACATACAGTAATATAAAGAAATGTAATGGATAGGGAATTTGGTGGATCAAGTCTAAATACTGGATGTGTTTACATACTGAAAGGAGATAGAAGGTTAGTGAGACTATCGTGCACGACAGTAGTGCTAGACAAGTTATGTGATCATCGGTTAGCTAATATTGGATGTGTGAAATAATATAACTTTCTTTTTCTTTTTTTTAAGCGGATCCACTTTTATCGCTATTAAGATAAAAAAAAAATGTAGTTTATCCATAATTGAGGATGCAACTTATTTGTCGCTCGACATTCGTGATACAAAAATGTATTTCTTATTATTCTCAGACGAGAATAAAAATAGCTTAAAGGTTTGCGTGTCGGACTACTTGATAACTTATCGAATTTCGATGGAACGTACCATTAGTAGAGAAACAACCGCCTCACGAATTATTTACGCTTAATATAAATTATATATATATATATATATATATATATATATATATATATATATATATTGACAGTGTCTCTCTCTACTATTTTAATGTACAAATCATATGATAGTGTAATTCCTTTCATTAGAATCTTCACTCTAATAATTTTTGTGTAATAATTTTGGCTTTACTTATAAGAAATAATCTTTGATTATCTAATTAAACTAATAGTCTAATAGGTGGGAAGTAAAAATTTCCTTTCTTATAATTACTGCAAATTTAATATACGTGTCTTTAAGAAATTGTTAACAGTACCCTAAAGATGACCAAATATCGAAAATAATTTATCTTTTTTAATTGTATGACTTTTATAAATATACGTATAGAATCTTATAAATTTTACTAGATTTTTAATGAGTTATTTAAAATTTTCTTTAACATTATATCTAAGCATTTGATTGCTTTTTAAGAATTTAAATTGATTTTCCCAAGTTTTTTTCATTTCTTTAATTTTTCGTGACGGTCATGTATTTCACGTATTTAAAACGTTAAGACTTTCTTTAAATCATTATGGATGTTTTAAATTTTGCATAATGATTTTGAATTATATATTTGATAGTTCTATGAATCGGAGGAAGACTTAGATAAGCAGGTATTTTTTTTAGAATCCACAAAGTTAGATTTATCATGTTTTTGTAGAGTATTTCGTAGTTTCTGATAGAAAAAAATAGGACTATAAATAACACAAGTACAACTCAAACCCCAAGAAATTCAAACAAATAACAAACAAATTCAAACAAATTGAAAAAAATAAACAAATTCAAACATATTGAAAAAAATAAACAAATTCAAACAAATTGAAAAAAAAATGCTTGAAATATTAAAAGTATTAGATTTACTAGTTATTTTAATGCATTGAGATAACTTGAAAAGAATTAAAATTCTATATAGTTCTGTTGAAAAATGAATATTTTTCTGAAATGCATATTTAATATATAATTTTAATATAGTGATCATAAATTCTGATAATTATCTAGCATTGTTTTATAAATATACAATTTATCAGATGGTATTGTATCATCTTTATAGTTCTTATATCTAACCGTAACAAATATGGACTTAATATTAAGTAGCCTTCTTAGCGTATTCAAGAACCGAAACCTTTTCAGATCTTTCGTTACATGGCAAAATAAATCCGATGACTAATCCTAAATTTTCCCTTCTCAGCTTAGAAATAAAGAGAACATTTAAATATTTTGAGGCCTCCAGGTCTCTCGGTGATCTTTCCAGTTCTTTGCTCCAATAAATCGCTCTTAAACATTTCCCCAGAACGAGAGTTAGAACAGTCTTTAAGATCTCGCCAAATGATCTGGAAGGTAGAATCTGGTACAAATGAGCAATCACGAGACAAGAGGTCCTCATCTGACTTTCCTATCGCGAGGGACAATTCTGTGTTCTGTTTGTCCCCCAACGGTCCCATAAGCAACGACTCCCATTCTTTTGAGACGAGGGACCAACAATTCTTAACGCTTCCTTTGTTAAGGACAAAGGATAGGATCCTGGCCGCGGGCGGCGAAGACTAGCATCCGGCTTAAAGTGGGTTCCTTTGAAAGACATGGAAGGATTACATCCAGGATTCTGTTTTCCTTTCCTCCCTCGTGAACAGGTCATTGAATATTAAATGAGATACGGCTCTTGAGTAATTAATCGACGTAGCTTGCAGTGAAAAGCAATTTGGTGAAAGATTGAGTGGCGGTTATTTCATGAGGATTTGTTCTTGATAATCTAAATAACGCTTTGAGAAAATTAAGATAAAAAGTATAACGGAGGATTGTTTGGCGATGCTTTAGCTTATTGGCTTACTTTCGTGTGTACGAGGGAATATCGTAAAGTTCTAAGTATTAATAAAAGTAACTGAGATATTTAGTTAACACTTATTCCGCATAACCTATTCTTATGTACAAATTATTGTAAATGACAGTTAATAATGTTAATTTATTTGGTTTCAGGAAGCTGTAGATTCAGGTAATCCGCAATATCGTGAGTATTTAGGAGTAGTTAAGTTTTAATTATTATTAAAATGATTTTAGATTAGGTGTAGTTAAGTTTTAATTATTATTAAAATTATTTTAGATAAAATCTAAATTTTTATTTATTATTCTAAAGACTTCTCTACATCGTCACAAAACAGAGCTATATGTTTATCCAAGCTTTCATGGGTTGACAGTTGTCTTTGTAGAACTGAGGAAAATATCGATTACTTCAATCTACGACTTCCTAAAACTAGACAAATCAATAGTAATAGATTCTATTTACATAATTTTGTACATAAAGGAGAATTAGTATGCAGTGTAAATTTTCTTCAGATATCCTGGTTATTCCTTATTAATAATTAAATCTTTACCACATTACCTCATAATTTTTAACATGGAAACAAATTAGAAGTAAGCTTATCAGTTATTTTATATCTGCTACGCTTATTAAAGTTATGTTTATTGAATCTTAAATAATACTTATGCACATTTTAAATGATATAAATTACTTGTATTTGTTAGCTAGCATATATTTAATGTCTGATATTTTACATTTGTATTAAGATCGTTAAGCAAATTTAGGATTATAAAAATAAAAAAGCATTTCTAGATATTGAATTAGAATTCTGTTGTAATTTCGTAAATTATGTGAACATTACAGTTTTCTCAAAAGTTTCAGTATCAAAGATTTAATTTTACGTAAAAATTATTAAAGATAAAGCGAATTTATCTTTCTAAAATTATATTTCTCCTTGAAAACCACTCGCAATTTGATAAATTGAAACAGAACACAAGAATGATTGAGTGTTAGACGGGTTTTAATTCTTTTTGGCATGATGACTTCTATATTTTTTCTTCCGTTGTATTTAATTTTACTTCTAAAATTTACAGATGGCAATAAAGTACTACACTTGCTTTGAAGTTTTGGAAACAAGTGGGAAATGACAAATAAAACTCAATTTCTTCTTATATGTTTCGTTTCAATAATATTCTTAAGCTGTGTTGGAAAAAAATTATTAAAAACTACAGAAAAAGCGGAAATTGTGTATTTCATCTTAAGTAAGAGAGCGCATGGGATTATGTGATACTTATTAAGATTATACTTGAATTCTTGACCACAAATGTTTCCATGTCTGTGAAATAATTTTTTCTCCTAATCGCTAAAGCGAGATAATGATTGTATGGGCTGTTTGGAGGCCCAATATAATTGTAAATAATTTATAAATAGTAATTTATATAAGTAATCGATGTGTATTAAAATCACAATACATATAATAGAAAAACATAGATCTCCATTTTCTGGAATTTTTATATTAATATTTATTAGAAGCTAATTGAATACATGTCAAAGGGAGCCACAGAAAGGTACCTGAATGTGAAGAACCATTTAATTGCGATGATAAATTGGTATTAACATTATATGAATGCATTTATTGAAAGAAGAAAATACTTAATTGACGCTGTTTTATACATTAATTTTTATTTCCGCGACGTCGAGTTGACGTTCTCATTTTGAATTGAATTGATAATGCCTATGTGAAAATCAATTTCATTTTTATACACAAGAAATGAAGGAATAGTCAAAACAATGGTTTTGTTCCAATGAATGTTCTCCTTACAAAGCTAAGACGGTATCACTGCTCTGAAAAGTTCTGCGACGATTTTTTGGTATGCGAATGACGTCATAGACACGCATCTCTAAACAAAGGTAAGAACTGATTACTAGAAAACGCAGCAGTGAGTTCACTGAAATCCGTTTTGATCGGAGAATAATGGAAAACTATAATACATAAAAAAATTTTAAATGTTAATACTACATTCCCAATATAATGACTGCATCAATATTTAACTAAATAAATATAAGTAGTATTAAAATTTTGCTTAATGTTTATGCAATTTTTTTAACTATAAATGTATAAAGAATCATTATATGTGTATTATTAATTAAATGTGTAAATTATTATATGTGTTTGTTATGTGTGTGAAACTCCGTTTAAATATTCCAATAAATCTACATACGTAAAATATTAAAAATAACTATTTTTTGATGTTGAAGCATGGGTGAGGCATTTGACATATTTAGAGCATGTTGACACATTTGAAGCTTACAGAATAAACTGATTTTAAATTTTGATTCTTGGAACATATGATATATTTGAAATTTTTTCTGAATTTACCATGTATTTTTAGAGTACCAATCCTAACTTCCTAGTTGCGTAACGATTGGTTCAATCTTGAAAGAAAATATATCCATTTAAATGTTCCTTTCCTAAGATTTTTAAAATTAAATTATAAAATTTTCTTCTTTTTTGAAAGCTTTTAGCTATTCATTAAATGAATAAAAGATGTGTCTTCTTTAGATCGTAATTCTAAAAAAAATGTGATTAACAGAAAGCTAACAGAAGACAATTTTTTTGTAACTACTTTAAGCTGAAGACAACATTTATTTATAAAATTCATTTTAAGCTAAGATTATTGAATTAATTATCGCACTTTTAGATAAATAAAATAATGTAAAAAATAAGAATATAATAATTACTCTATCTGTTGAATCCTATAATCAATGTAATTGCCGAAAATGTTATTCCAAATAATTTAAATATTGATTTATTTCCATTCAGTGCATCATTTATCTCTGTGTGTGTTTGGAAATAAAATTAACTGTGCTTTTCTTTTTAAAGTTAATTGTTAATACAGCATTTCTTACGATACGGATGGAGATTCTGGCTATTATTATATTTTAATGAAGCCTTATTTCAAAGAGATAGTTTGTTTTCTTTATAAATTACATTCGTTTGTTTATATATATATATATATATATATATATATATATATATATATATATATGCGAGTACAATTAAATAAACAAGTTAGGTGTGACGTAAATTTGAACATGGAAATGAAAACGTATTGTGGTAAAAGAAAGGTCTTTAAATGTTTTATTATATTACTTTATTTAAAATTGCTACATTTGTTTTACTATTTTATCTTATTTAAAATTATATTTTCTTCTCTTTACACTTTCAAAACAAAAAAACATTCTTCATTTGGTTTTTCTCTGAAAATGAATTCGACAGTTCTTTTTATGATCTATACATGTATAACCTTTTATATAATTATTTATACATTTATAAATATGCAATAAATTATTAACAAGCGTAAAAAGCAGAGTTAAATTTCATTCAATTAAATTAGAGTAATTCTGCAATGATCAATGAATTAGTTTTTTTTTTCATGCACCTCAAAATAGTATGCTATCATGGGTTATTTTTAAGAAATAACTTTTATTTTCTTTCGAAATAACTTCATATGATCATTAAAACATAGAGAAGTTTTGTTTTTGAATTCATCGATTTGAATAACATGGAAGTGGTTTCCCGCTCCTGGTACGAGGTTCATTAAATGCTGAGTTATAGGAAAATTATCCATTGATATGTTTCCGAAACACATCATAATGATCTTATTATATTCGAAATGCGTCAAAATACACGCATTAGTATTTATACTAAATAAACCATTGTGCAAAGGTTATCATTTTTAGATCCCAAATAAGTTGAATGAATTATTAGCTATTTTATAAGTAAGTTAATAGTATATCATTGTTAATATAAAGAAATTTAGAAAAGGTAAAAGACAACATTTATGTTTTAACATTGAAAATGCTAAGATATACAAAACTTAAATTTATAATATAAAAGACACAAAGCTCTCTTTGGCAATATTTTTAATTCTCTCTTCCATAAATCTATAATACACATATTATATTTTTCAAAACACTACCCATTGGTTTCTTACGTAATAAATGTAGTGTATTTTTACTAACGTATCCTTGATAATAAAAGTTTGTTCAAATATTATGGAAGAACGAGAACATATATGTGATATTAACTTGATCGTAATATTTATCCTCATAATTATCCTATTCATTAGAAAAGGAAAAAAAAATATCTATATTCTTAAGTTATTAATTATTTGAGATACCTTGATTCATTAGAAAATGTAAAACTTAAATTAACTTATTTAAAAATGACCATGCTGATATTAATAATTTATTAATGTCATTTGTTTTTTAGTTTATAGTTTTTTTTTCTTTCCTTTGTTTACATTGTTTCCATACCTTGGTTTGCTCCAATTCGTAATATGAGTTTTATCTTTATACTAATTTTTATTTGTTTTCTATTCCTTCAGGAATTCGAAATTTTTTCAAATTTTGTTTTGTTCTGTAAGTTTTCCAATTTCTCTTGTTTTAGGTTATTGCATTTAAAATATTCATTTTTCTTATACCTTTTCTATAACCGTAGACATTACTTGTTATTTTGCAATTAAAAAAAGTTCTTCGTACTTTAATTCTCCTTTTATCATAACATTAATTATTTATTATATTTCAATTATTATGTTAAATTACTAAAATATTTTCAAAGCAAATTATATTTAACTCAATGAAGAGGAGCTTGCATTTCTTAAAAGAGATTCCCTCATTCCGTTTCCTGTTTTAGATTTATGTAATGTTAAAAATTCATCTGTCTACTTGAAGTAATTTAGTTGTACTTAAGACTTTAGTTCTGTAAAATTGCATTATAATGATGAATCTAAATGATTTTCTGAAAGACAAGTTAATTAGAGCTTATCTATTAGGATTTTAACTGATTAGAACGTTTCTGAGAACGTGGTAAGAGGAATTGTGTCGAAAATTAATTACAGGTATTAAGTAGAAGAATACATTTACTTTTATTATTATATTTCTATTTATTTTACCTATTATTAACTTATTACAATTTTTGGAAATATATCAACAAAACAATGCAGATACGAATTCATCCACCTTCATCATTAGTAAAACTGGTATATATTTTAAAAAAGAGACACTTAAGATACCAGGTATCTTATGTGAGATGTCTACACGTACATACTAGTGATTCTATCTCCTATCATATTATTGCTGTATATATTGCTCATGATGGACCAAACATATATGAATAAACATAAGAATTCAAACATCAAGAGCTTCCAATATATCATCTATCTCTTTAATATAAAAAGTATCCGAACCGTCTAATGATTCTTACCTAATTATCAAATATTGTACGCCTAAACCCTTTACTCTTTCTACCAAAAATAATAATGAATGTCGCAGTCGTATGCATGCTACTTACAATCTTGTCTATTCTTTTTTTTAAATATTTTTATTTTTGTTTGTAGCAATATACGTATTTTTTTTAAAAGAATCTAAATTAAATGAGCAGTTAAATTGATTCAGTATACTCATTTCATAATTTTTCAAAATTATCACAATTTTTATTTACCTTTAGTAAGAGGCTAAACACATCTCAGTTATAATTCTGAATTGAATAAAATGTAACGATATAATGTACTAAGATACAATTTATTTCTGAAATAGATGAAGCCAATTAACATTCCTTTATATAGAGAAAGCATGAAGAAAGTATATGCAATATTTTTGTGAAAGACGACGTTGTTAATTAATGTAATCTTCCATAAACACCTAGTTCCTTTCCTTAAAAGAACAAAGAAGAGCTACGATTGTCTTAAGAGGGATTAAAACAATCATTGCAGCAATTATACGAAACATATAGAAATGAAAAGGAATTTTGTTTAGAATACTATCAGTGTTTGTACGAAGGGAACAACTTGAATGCGTATACAGAGAAACATAATTTAATTTAACCAGTTCGAAGTGATCAACAGAAATCATTATGAACAGAAAGTTAAGCCGTGTTAAAAAGAAAACAATATCTTTGACACTTATTGACAATTTACTTTAAAAGCAGAGTATTATATGCAGTTTTATCAGAGAAAAACTTGAATCTGCCAATTTATTTGTACCTTGTTTTTAGATGTTGGTTTAAAATATATCTAACTTTGTTTTCGCTATTTAAAATTCCGTTCATAGAAATCTCTTTTATTGTTTGCTTATTAGCAACTCAGAAGTAAAAGGGAGACTATTGTCACAGACATAGTACATTTAGGCCTCCGTCAAGTGGTGATGATGACATCCCAGTTGGTACCCTCATCTCCTAACTTCCCCATCCCTCCAACAGGAGTACTTGGAGCCTCGACAGATCAGCGGGTCTTTAGGAGGATTCGTCATTAGGACTCGAACCCACAGCTAATAATAATGTTGATTGCGATCTCACAAACGTGATCATATGGCTACCACTACTCCATGGGAAGCTCAATGCCAAAGTTTAAAATTCTTTCTAATGTTAATGTAATCTAAAACAGATTTCGAGCAACATGGATATTTTAACCATAATAATTTAACTATCCCAGCTTAGAATTGTAATTGTGAACATTTAACTGATCCATTAATATCCTTGCTATTAGGAATTATCTGTATTAGATTTTTGTTTAATAATAGCAGTATTTTACCCATAAAAAATATGTCCATTAAGATGTTTTATTTCTTAAAATTATTAATTTGTTATAATCATTCACGACATATAACACATCAATCAATAACTCCCGAGACTAACACAGAGATGGCGCTCGTAGTAAACCAGTAACCAGGTCTTTCTAGAGTACTATCCTTTGCTTGAAACGTGTCAACATTTTAAGTCGATCGGACCAGAAACAGCTGAGGTATCGAGGTTGGAGTAAAGTCGTTTTGTAGTTTGTTTAAAAAATGGAAAAAACCGAGTTTCGTGTTCTGATAAAACATTGTTTTTTAATGGGTAAAAACACCGTGCAAGCGAAACAATGGATTGAAAAATGTTACCCGGACTCTTGTCCATCAAAAGCAACGATTTGTCGGTGGTTTGCCGAGTTTAAACGTGGTCGTACCGACACAAATGACGCGGAACGCTCGGGTAGACCTGTGGAAGCCGTTACACCGGAAAATGTGAGTGAAGTGACAAAAATTATAATGAAAGATCGTAAAGTGAAGCTCCGTGAGATTGCTGAGATGACACAGATATCATATGGAAGTGTATTTACTGAAAAATGTTTTTTGAAGTGAAGTGAAAAAGGTTTTTTCCAAGTGGGTGCCGCGATTGCTTTCGATGGAACAAAAACAGCAACGAGTCGATGATTCAGAAAGCTGTTGGAACGATTGTATCACCCTAAAAGGTGATTAACAAAAGGTGTTATGTTGATGAATAAAAAAAAATTTTGCAAAAAAAATGTTGTTTTCAATGTTAGTCTCGGGAGTTATTGATTGACGTGTTAGTTACTTTTTATTAGATGCATTAATAGTTTTAGCGTGAAAAATTGTAACATCATTATAAATTTTGGACTATTTTTTCCTTTGTTCTAACACTTCATATCTTTTTAACGACAGTAAAGACCTGCACTTCAATTTTACTTCCAAAAAATTAAAAAAATTTCTTAGTTATAAATCTACGGTAGAGATATTAATATGAATGGAAAAAGATTATTTTTGAATAAAATGCTAAATGTTAAAAAAAGGCGCTACAAGACCGGCATAAATATTTCCTAGATTAAAGACATAAAATTAATAATTGTTAAAAATTGCGTATTTTTTAATAATTTTTTTTTAAATAAAAGCACATGACAAGTTAACTACAAACAATTAAAATATCCTTGATTTAAGAATATTTTACTACAGTGTTGGAAATGACACAATATGTAGTATTAGACTGGTATGTTATAATGTATTTCCTTAAAATATAATAAAGAAAAATAACTAGAATTTATCTTATATCAATAGAATATTTGCTTCATTTAAATGTGTATGATTTGACAATACTTTTCATACATGAAAAAAAAATAATTTTGCGGAATAATTTACAAAGATAGAAGTAATATGTTTTTTTAATTCGAATGATACGTTGATTTTTATATGAATGCCATATTTCAATGATGCACAAAGAGCTAAAAATCACTTCATTATAAAATGCAAATTATTTTCATTCATATGTTTATGAATCTATAAATTAGGTAAATTCCACACCTGTTTACTCTGCAAGTGATGAAGTATCGAATATTTGCAAAAAAATAAATTGATTTCACGAAAGGAAAGTTTCTAAAAATAGCCGTATCTCTGGGGCGAATAAACAGAGATTTTCAAATTGAAACACCCACTCTGTACCGAAACTTCTAAAGCGACAAACTGGCGCACGCGCCGTGCAGAAATAAATAATAAAAAAAAAATGCTTCTGCAGCGCCCTCTTTCGCATTGCGCTGAAGAAACGAAGACTCCTCACATACCTCTGAGAGTTGCGCTCGCTTCACCAAAGTTGAGATTGACTGAGAAGCACTACACTCCCGAGTACTCCGCTTCTTGAAGCGCCAGTAGAATTCTCTTTGTCCGTAAACTGCACCGCAGAATGGTACTTTAGAATTTTCTGAAAATGACAGTTTTTTTTTGAAGTTTGGCGAACGAGGTAAAATTGTAGATTTATCGGCTGATTTTGCGAAACCACGTTTTATTTTTTTAAAAATATTTTTTTTATTATTTAATCTAATTATTTTACATTATTTATACATATGTATGAAAGAAATTCCACTTATTACTATAATGAAAGAAATTGAATGAGAAAATTAATTTAATTCGGAAAGACATGATATTCTTTAAGTTGTTTGTCATCATTTTATTGAAAGAGTTTGCATTTTTATGTAGAGATAAAAATATTTCCTAGTTCCAAAATAATTTTTTGTCATTTATGTCTTATCTATACTTTAAATTAAATTTGTTTTCAATAAACACTTTTTGAGGAAATTAATATTTTTCCATTTTTGAACTTTTTAAATATTATGAACAAAATTGCAAAATATAATTTATATGAACAATTAAGAATAGTGTTTGAAATTCTGCTATATTATAACGCAATTGGAAAATGTACTTAATATTATGAGACTTCTCAAAAAAAATGAAAATGCAGATTATTCAAACTAATTGCAATATTGAAAAAAATGAACTTGCAGATTAAAATTTTGAGTATGGTGTTTTAATGTGATAATTTGTGAACGATGTGTACGTACTTTTTTGATAGTAAAATGCAGAAATGGGAGATTAATTAAATAGAATTTATATTCTCTTTCTACATAGATTAAAAGCATAATGTCATACTAATTTTGATCGAAATAAATATTTCAATCATTGGAAATATACATAAAGCAATGCATAATGCATAATGTACTAAAAACTCGTGGAATAATCAGAAAAATGGAAAAGTTTTTGACAAATCATGTTACAAATGAAAAGTTTTTATGTAACAAAAATGTATAAAATCTGAATTATGAACAACATTTTTGCTTAAAAATTGCTAAAAATTTAAATATACTATGTACGTATTGACAGTTCAATGGTTTTTTCATGTACAACATAGTAGTTGTATTAGTAATATAAAAATACATCTTACTGAATAACTGAAAATATACGTATTGCATAGATTTTTTTTTATTTGAAAGGTATATGTTGGACTGAAAATTGTTATGATGAATTTAAATAACACATCAAATTGCATTTATCGCAATTTCAGGAAAATATAAAGACTGAAAATATCCTTTCCCGACTTATATTTATAAGATCTTATAATTTGACATTTTAAATTATTCAAGACTATGTTTTACATAAAATAAACTTGGATCTTCTCGTTAAAAACATTTTTCTCTCGTCAGACCTTTTTCGTTTAAAAAAAAAATTCTCGCCTTTAAACTAAGATGGATGACTTTATGGAAATTAATGAAAGTATTGTAGTCAACAATGCCACCGAAGAAGTTCCAGACAGGAACGTATTTATCTTACCATGGTGGCAGCAGCTAATTTGGACTTTGATCTTCGGTAGCATGATTTTCGTCGCAACAGGTGGTAACGTGATTGTGATGTGGATTGTCTTAGCTCACAAACGAATGAGAAGCGTCACGAATTACTTCTTGGTTAATCTCAGCTTCGCAGACACAATGGTGTCAACTCTGAATGTCATCTTCAACTTTATCTACATGCTAGATGGACATTGGCCGTTTGGTGAAGCCTATTGCAAGATCTCTAATTTTATTGCGATTGTCTCAGTTGCAGCCTCTGTTTTCACCTTGATGGCAATCTCTATTGATAGGTAAGTCTTTTTATTTGCTTTATTACTTCATTCATATACTTCTGTATACTTTTGTTAAAATAACTGAATCATCTCACGACAAGAAGAAATGTGATTAATTATATCAAGTTTAAATATTTTTTTAAATTTAAAAGCAATGCATGTTATATTTTAACACTAAAACATCTCTATACTTTTGTATCTAAACATATTAAGAAAATATGTAGGAGCATTTAATAATCATTTATGTATTTCCATTTGAAAATCATGCCCTTACGTTTTAATACATGTAGCATAAAAATGAGAGTATTTGTTATTTTGAAAATTTGCAGTGTACTTATAAATATAACAATATACATTTTAATATGGTTATAATTTACAAATTTGTATTTTAAAAAAATGAAACTTTTTACATTTTATGATTCTCTCTCTCAAATTTCCTTTGAATTTTAAAAAATATACTGTGTACACCTAAAATTTGTGACTGGTTATGAGTAGAAAATAGAGTTTATTTTATAGGAAGTAACCTTATTTTACAATGTGCAAAATAATAACACTATGGAAAAAGCTAAATTTAAAGAAAATTTATGACAATCCTGAAAAAATATATTTTGAAAAAAAAATTGTAAATAAACATATTTTTCTCCTATAACATGTCAGGCATTTTATTAATTTTTGAAATCAGTTTTCTTGTATTATTTTCTTCAAATTCTCATAAATAATATATTTATAGAATCAACGAAGTACCCTCTACTTTTTATTAAAAATACAATTTTTGAAGTATTTCATTTGGTCAGTTACCTTTATTTACTTATCTAGTATCTTTCCAAACATATTCGAACTTTCTTAAGGGTTTTTGTTGAAAATGAAAATAGTTTTCAAATTTTTATGTTTCTCTTTTTCTTGATTGTAAGAATGTGTCTGTATTTTTCACATCTTTATGTATGAATTAAATTCAATGTTAACGTTTTCTTATAATTAAGCAATTCTATTTTATTTCCTTCTATTTTATTATTCATTATTTGCTTTACAGTGAAATTCTGATTATTATATTTCATGTAATGTTTCAAATTATGTATATATCAGACATTTCTTTCAATAGCTAAGTTTTACTAAATAAAAGTAAAAATTTAACTATAAACTCAAAATATATTCTAAATATATAATTTTAAGATTTTTAGTTTCTCATTTTGTTATTTAATTCTTATTTATCTAAATATGTGAACGCTCAAATGCCTTTACTCCATTTATGCATAAAGAACCTCTGTCAGTGCTATTGCACTTGAGACGGACGCAACAATAATCCATATGTCAACTATTAATAATTATCTCCCAGTGCATATATCTCAATCATAGATTATTTCAAAATATATATTTATGATTTTCACCATTGTGGTTTCATAATAATTAAGATTTTAATTCCACTGGTCGGAAATCTATTAAATTCTAAGACCATTTTATAACTACAACAATTTTAAGATCACATCGCATTAAATATAATATATTAATCTAATTCAAGAAACATTGTTTTTCAAATATTAGAATTTGAATTTTTAGTGAAGTGAATTCTTCGAATAATGTGTATAATGTACGAGTTCATTCGTTATTTTATTATTTTTTTTTACCAATTATTGTTTGAAGAAACGTAATATTATATTTAACATAGATTCATTGAATAATACATTGTAATTAAGTTAAATCGAAACATTAAATTTATTGAATTATAAATTATTTGAATTTATCACGCATTTAATTCTTCGAGTAATGCACACATTACACACCAATTTATTATTTTATTTCTTTGAATAAATGTAAATTCCCTTTGAATAAATGTAAATTCATATTTACTATAATATACTGCTCTTAAGTAAATTTAAGATATTTATTTTATTTAATTAGCATCTGTTTGAATTTATATCACATTTAATTCTACGAGCTACGCATGGTATATAAGAGTTAAGTTGGTTATTTATTACTTTGTTACTCATTCCCTTCTGAAGAAATGTCAAATGGCCTTTGCCTTTATACACTGCATTGAAACAAACTAAAAGATGTTTAGTATATTCAATTATCATCGGTTTGAATGAATTGTGCATTTAAATGTTCGTATAATGCGTATAATGTACGAGTTAAGTTATTAAATTATTATTTTTACTCATTATTTTTTGAAAAAGCATCACATCGTATTTACCATAGAATGCATTAAATAGTACACTGCAATAAAGCTAAATATTACAGTTATTCATTTATAATATATCTGAATTTATTATTCAATTAATTCTGTGCATTGCTCTATATGAATATTGCTTTATATCGCCAATTTATTATTTTGTTAATCGTTTTCTTTTGTAGAAATTACAAATTTCATTTATCATAATATATTTCATTTCACTAAACACTCAAGTTATTTATTTCCTTCATATATCAGTTTTTTGAATTTGTTGCGCTTTTAATTCTACAAATTACCCGTATAACATACGCTTTAAGTTGACAATTAATAACTAAGTTACTTATTCCCTTCTAAAGAAATGTCAAATCGTCTTTGCTATAATACAGTGCATTGAAATGAACTCAAGGTATTTAGTTTATTTAAATATCAGCTGTTTGTATTTAGCTTGTATTTAATTATTCGAATAATGTGAATAATATAAGTGTTAAGTCAGCAATTTATTATTTTGTATTTCATTTGATTTTTCAAAAATGTGTGAACAATATAATGTCAGAAATTAATTTTTATTCAAAAAAATATTTGAAAAAATATTGTTGACCTAATGGAAATACCTATCTCTACAACTCATCGATACTGGTTTTGTAAAAATTTGATTAATTTATTTCTAACCTTTACGCAAAGCCAAACTCGAAACTTCATTCAAGAAAAATAATGTGAACGACATCCGTTCAATTAAGAATATTTCCAGTATTAAATAATTAAATTAAAGAAGGATTGAATTATTCCATTACAGGTATCTTCATTTTAAAACGCTCATTATATTAATTCATATAAACTTAATTAGTTAATTACAGATGTATCTAAGTAATAAGATAGTTGCGACTAATAATGCGTTAAGTACATAGCAGTTACATATTTTGAAAACTTTTGTACGTATGCAGGCAAATATGTTTTATAACATTCGTGTTTGATTTAAGAGAAGTATTGCTTATTAATTTAATCGATATCTGAAGATTTCCTTAAAACTAAAATTAAATGAAAAAGTGGTATTTTCGTGTACATATGAATTTTAAGATATATATTATTAGCATTCGAAAATATTCAAAGTGAGAAATTTCATTTTCGCGCGGAAAGAAAAGCGGAAAAAAAAGATTTTTGAACTACGTACGTTAAGTAATGGGAGTTCATAGTTGGGACTGACAAATACATCTCTTTAATTTCCTCCATTTGACGAAAAAATTCTTTAAGTCTTTACGCCTAAGAAAAGTCTTAAGAATATAATACCTGACATTCTATAAGATGTATTATATAATGGATTGAAAATAAAAACATATATATTAAAACACATACTAATAGATATAACAAAATAAAGCGTTACCAATTTTTAGTAATAAGGAATTGTTTACAAATTTCCGTCAAGATGAAAATTCCTAAATTCTTTTATTTTGTTATGTATGATAAATAATTGACTATCATACCATCAATAAACTTATTAAATAGTTAGAATTACTTTTATTCAAATACCAATTTCATAATACACATTCTTTTAAAATAACTTTCGAACTGGTAAACACTCAAAATTTGCTTTGCTTTATTATATAATATTTTGAAGATGTTTGATAGAGACAACTTAATGGACAAAAATAAGTGCTATTATATACTGTCAAATATTAAACAATGGCGAAAAATTGCAAATAACTATTATTATTATATAATGTGAAATATTGAACAATGGCTTAATCAAATCTTTATTCTTTTGCTTTTACATATTTTGTATAATTATCTCATTCAAAAACTTTAATTAGCATATTTTTACGTGTTTATATTTCTTAATTCTTCAATTTAAAAACTTAAGAAAGATGAAATGCATGAAATAAAGACTTATGATTCTTGGTAAATAGTAATTGTACACAGAAAATAATCGGAACTCAAAATATTCTAGATGTTATTTCGTTGTGCAATCATTTTCAAATATTTTGTTAGGATGATACGCATTTCAAGATAGCATTGAAAGAAAAAAAAATAAAATATTGCATTCATTTCTATTATTAAAGAAATCGCACATTTATACGAAAAGTCATTGATGTTTTAACAAGAATACCTACAAAAATTACTTAGATGATTTCCAAAATGGGCCACTTTTTCATTAACTGAATGTAAAAAGCAATTCTTCAGTTTGAACTTGTGAAATATTTCTTGTTCGAGGACCAATGTAAAATATTTTTTTTTTATTTTGATTTCTCGTGAATAGCATTCTTTTGGTAACATTCTCCATGGTAAATGCTATAGTATTCTGAAAATAAAAGGGCATTAAGAAAATTGAAAATCAAAAAAAATGAAAGGTTCAAGTGCATTTGATTGAAAATGATAGATTGAGTTTAAAATAAAATTTCTTGGTCTAAATGCCATTTACAGCTGTAAATGTTTCAAGGACCTCTTGCAAATATTATTTTAGTTTCCAAAAAAAAAAATAGTTTCCCTTATTAGTTTTTTCATCGTGAAATTAGTTTTAGTAATAATAATTAATTTTGAAGATTCAAACGAAAATTAATGATAATAATTTTGCATAATTTCTTTCATTTGAACTCAATTTTTATCAGATATTTCTTTCATTAAAATATGTTATCATTTTTTCTCAAAATATTTTTCCATTTCTAAATAATTAATGCCAACAAAATTTAATCTGTTCAAAGTATTACTGTTAAATAAATCTAAAACACTGTCTTCTACACTAATAATTGTATCCGGTTTGTAAATAAAAATATTGAGCTGACAATATACCATTTCGAAGATTTAAGCCTTTTTTTTAATTCGAATAAATTGAATGTATTTTCCAATTACCAATTTTAGTATGAGTGAAGAAGAAGATACATTTGAAAATAATAGTTAAATATAAATGAAAAAACTTATATGTAATTCGCAAATTCTAAACCAACAATTTCTTATGTATTTTCCTCCTCTGTTATTTTTGTAATAAATAAATCTTTAACTAGCTTTTCACTTCTATTTTTGCAAGCTATTTTAATTCTAACATTTAATGTGCAATGGAAATAGTCATTTAAGTTTTCTTACCTAAACGTATCGATTTGATTTTTGAGAACTATATTCTTTCGAATTGGAAGAAATGTATCACATTAGTACAGGTTAACTCAAAATTCGTCCATTTTTTAGAAATTTCATTCTTTGTATCCAACTACTTTATGACGAAAGGTTTTTTTGTTATTATCCCATCTAATAATACGTTGGAGATTTTTAAAGGTTAATTGAATTCCTGCTAATGAAAGAAACGTAACTTATATGAAGATGAGATTGGATTTAGAGAAGTTTATGAGCATAACTGAGGAAATGTGTTTACAAGTAAGAAGTGTTTAATACTGCAGTTTACATTTTAGTACATGGTAAAAATTATGAGCGGAAATTAGTAGACGAAACATTATTCGATAATCTGCTAATGTTTTAGGCACCTGTGTTGAGTACGGAACCTTTAGAAAATTCCTAATGATTCTTATTAGAGCTATTGATTCGAACCCTGAACTTAATTCGTTTAAGGCCTCGAACCCGATAAGGAGGTACGAATTACAATCTTCATTTTTTCTAAACGCTAAATTAGACGCGTTTTGTAGTCATTTACACACATGAAGTAGTTTAAAGGTTAAATAGTGATTATTGGTTGATTAATGTAAAAAACAACTTGATTATCCTCTGTAGATGACTTTCTCTTCATTTGATTGTATAATCTTTTGATTCTCTAAATAAGCTTAATAATAAGCGTAAAAAGAAAATAATAAAAACAGGGTTTTACAATTTTTGTTACTTTTTAAAGTGATATTGAATGAAGAATGTTTTGTACATTAGCCACCCAAAAGGTTGTTTGATATTACCGTACCAGATCACTTTTCATTTTTTTATCGTTTGCTTTAATATTAATTATATTTAGCTAAAATACATTCAATTTACTAATTTATCGTTTCCTTTTAATTTTAATTTGAAGTAGCTGATGTAATATTTAATTTAATAGTTTACATTTTGCTTTAATTTTATTTACATTTAACTTAAATATATTCAATTTAACAATTTATAGGTTCCCTTATTTTATTTACATTTAGCTTAAATATATTGAATTTAATAATTTATCGTTTTCTTTATATTACAGGTAGCTTAAGTACATTCAGTTTAATGATTTATCACTTCCTTTAATTTTAATATCGGGAAATTTTATCTATAGTCCACTTCTTGATATTTCAATGTTTACTTTACATTTTATATTTAATTGAGTGACTTAATAATAATTATAAAATAAAGTGCACCTTGGGTGGTTAAACCAGTTTTTGTAAAACATTCCATAGACTTTTTTGTATCTATTTCAATTTTCGAAATATTAGATTTTATATATGTTATAAAGGACATACAATGTTTCACGCATAATTTAAATTACTTAAGTGTAGTTAGAGAAACTATAATGAATTATTTTCCGAAACATGATATATAAAGGTAATAAAGTTCTGAAAATAAGTTTTACATTCTCTAGATTCTTTAAACGTCAGTTGTTAGTACGGCTGAAACGTAATTCCAAAGTTTTAATTTACTAATTAAGAGAATATTCTATATTGCTTTGTTTGAATTGATAAAATCGTTTAAAATCGTTGCATCGTTTTAAAAATGTATGAAGTTAAGTTGTAACAAATAATTACTCTTAAAGGAGTAACAATTAATAGAAAAAATTAAAACGTTTTATTATGTGTGTATGTTTCTTGGAGAGTAAAAGTTCTTTTATTCTAAATCAATGCTACATGTTAACCATTTTCATGTTCAATCTATTTTTTTCATTTAATATTTTATACTCGTATTTTTGGGGGAAAGAAGAATTATCGAAATAAAACAAAATACCCTATTGAAATACAGTGCCCTTTATCATTCTATACAAGCAATATTTTGAAATCATATTTATTGTGTAAAATTGATACATTTTTTTTAAAAAAAATATTTAATTCAAATTTCCGTGAAGAACAACTTCTCCTGAGTACGAAATAGCGCAAAAAAGATTTATTGGACCAAAAAGATGTATATATACAGATTTATTAAAATTATGATTACCTATTTATAACCTTCTGTCCCCCAGCGTCGCCTGTAGCAGATATTAAACAACACTTTCAAAAAATTCAGCCAAGCCATTTAAAAGTCCTCATTAATATCCAGAATCACCTGTCTTGTTAATGGATGGTAGTAATTAAAATATGATTTTTCGTAAAGGGATTTTAATCGTAGCTTGTTTAGAGTCAAATGAAAATGGTGTTTTTCGAAAGAAAAGATTTACACTTACAATAGTGTTTATATTTCTTATTATTTGTATAGTATAGAATTAGTAAATATACAGTTTAATTACTTAAACATGCTGCTTTTGCATAACATTATTAATTTCCCACTCAAATATTTCTATTTATGATTTAGAACGCTATTATTTTAAGGTCACCTGTAGAGACATTGTTTCAATGGCTGTCAAACTCACGTGATTTGAAACAATAATTACTGCATATATTTAAACTCCGAATGATATTTTTAAATTGGTGATTGAATTCATGAACTGTATATATTTAAGGGATACAGGAAAGAGTCTGTATCTGTCGAAAACTGAAATGAAACAGTTCTTAATGATCACAATAATTATGTCTCACTTAAAATTTCCTAGAAGTCATAAGTACTGGGTAGAAGAAACTGAGTTCCTGTAATCACAGACAACATATGACATCCGATTACCTCGGATGTTATCTTGTGCCATCACTAATAT
>BMAW01132729.1:36610-50550 GCA_019974015.1 Nephila pilipes | reverse complement strand
GTCCCCAAGGTTAGTGAAGAGAAACCGCGAATAGCCCAATGTCACAAACATGTCTCAATACCATGAGCTTTTACAAAGAAACAACTTAAAATTGAGAAATGATTTAATTGTATGAAGTGAAGAAAGAAAGAAAAAGCAAAATACTGGTTTTAGAAAGTAAGATCTCTTTGCAAACAGTTCTGACAGAAATATTTTGCGATTCATATCTTACACTATGTAAGAATTACTCATAAAGTTAAGAGTAATAAAATATTTTAAATTAATACGTTGTTGTCACTTTGTTCCAATGCCTCAGCGGGAGATATTAATTTTCTCCCAAATAAAATTTAATATAATTTTTTAATATTTTTTCAAAACTTTTCCATGTATTTAGAGCCAATTAATAGCAGTAATTTAAAAATTTATGATTCAAAGTTAGCCTTGTGTCTGAGAAGGATAACTCCACTTTTTTTCACATAGGCTGATTTGAATTTTAAACTTATTTTCCCTAACATGACATTGCATTCAATAAAAGAATGATTCATATAAAAGGATAGATTGTCCAAAACCGGAAAACTTAGTGGAACAATTGGAGGATCTTTTCACATCAATTTCACAATAAGTCAGAGTATCATAGAAATCACCATTCGATCAAAATAAAAAGACTTGTAAAACTTTGAAGAGCTTCTAGATTTGCTCAGTAAACATTCATAACCAATGCATTCAAAAATCCCACAGTCACTACTACTGTGAGAATCATCTGATTTTGGTATAACAAAAAATTCTGAATTTAATTTGTATAAGATAAGATTTGACATCTTATTTATTAATTTTTCATTATAAGCTAATATAAAAGTTTTTTAATTTTCTTCAAAGCTTACGTAAACAAAACTTTCGTGAAATGTAATGTACAATATCCAAACCACGAGCCACACGCACACAAAAGCACTCTTTTCCAACGAATCAAAGCGCAGAAAAGAAAAAAAAATCTAAGTATTTATTACGTGAATAGGTAATGCTAAAACTGCATCAAATTTAAACATAAATAGATTATACGAGATACTATGAAACGTGAGTGGTGCTCGCACCATATATGCAAAGCAATCTACGTACAAATGTATTACTCATATGAGATGGGGGCCAAAGTGCTAAGTGATTAATGGTAATAAAACTATAACGACTAACTAGTGTCAACGCTATTAAATTTTAATAGCGGACCTTGCTCAGGTTGCTTCACAAATAACATAATGATAAAGAATCAGACTTGAAATCGGAAAACTTTTTCCGATTAAAAAGTTCTTGATCGCAATTTTACATCGTTATCCTTTAGTAAACACTATCTTTTTAATACTACTTTGTTCTATAGGAATAAAAAAAAATTGGTCTAAAAAAGTTATATATTTTGTATCTTATTGTGAAATTCTTACTCCCTTGAAACTATATGTATTCAAGCGAAAAAATGGCGTATATTTTAAATATTAATAAATTGTAAAAATATTGCACATAAATAGATGCATGTGTTACAACGACATAAATGTATATAAAAATCAGAAACTTTCTGCTTGAAAATGTGTTCGAAGTATTAATCGGTTAATATGATTTTAGAGAAAGCTATCTTTAATAATTAAATGAACGTGATTTTATTTGATAGTAAATTGCGTTGAATTGAATCATGATTAAAATACTTCGTGATTAAAGAAAACAGACTTTATATCTAATCTGATTGGAAAGTTAAAGTTTTAAATTGGATCTTAGATATTAAACGAAACAGGTGGCATAAGTATCACTTAACCTCGTCACATGAGTGATAATTACAAATCTATTTCTAATTCTCTATTTTGCAATTATTGAAGACTGCAAATTGAAAAAACACAATCCCACATTTGAGAAAGAAAACTAAATTCTTATTAAATAGATGTACAATTCTTGTTAAATTGATGTACAATTCTTATTAAATTGTTGTACAATTCTTATTAAATTGATGTACAATTCTTATTAAATTGATGTACAATTCTTATTAAATTGATATACAACTCTTCTTAAATGGATGCACAGTTCTTATTTAATAGATATATCGTTATACTAGTTATATCATACATTATAACTTGTATAACGATAAAATAACCAAAATTAATAACATTTTATTTTAACTATGGTCTTTTTAATGATTGTAGTGATATATGGTATAACTCTGGTATAACATAGTATTCCAAATCAGTACAATACTTCGTATTTCTTAAAAATATGCATTTTCTCTAATAAGCTATAAAACGATGAATTCAAATTACACTAATCCAAAACCAATTTGGATCTGATTTTAAATAAAATATTTCATTTTTTTCATTTAAATTTTTAATTAATCTTCAGAAATGTCCTACAACGAAAGTGTTTTATGATATTTAAAAAAAATATATCGTTTTAAAATAACATTTTTTTTTCATATTTTTTCTAATTTTTCTTTCACAGCAAAATAATGCTAAAATGAATAAGTATACATGTTTCAATATTTATTTTTATGTATTAAACGATTGAGGAACTTTGCGTTGATGATCATTAGATACAAAAGAGAAGAAACAAAAAGGAAGAGTGTTCGGATATGCCCTGTATAGTGTCAGTCGTTATGTTAATTTTTTAAAAAGTTTTGCTCATTTTGTTGTCCTTTAGTCCTAGTTGATAAGTCTTAGAGTTATTAGTGAATAATTGAAACTTTTCTTACTCGAAAGAGTACAGGTTGTAAATAGTAAAATAATGCAATAGTATTCACACGAAACATAATGGTCGTATAAGCCCTCCTGATAATTTCCGTTAAGTATGTAGCATATTTATTCTAAAAGCACAAAGATCTCCAATAATCAGTTTAGTTAAAAATTATGTAAATTGTACTCTGATTGTGTTCTTGGTATGTAGTAGATACTTCACATATCGTGAATAATCCGTACAATTACACTTATTGCGTGGTTTAAAGGAAAGTGTAAAAGTATGTAATTTGCTGTTTCAATGATTTGACGCGAGAAAAAAGGTCATATTCATTATTATTTTTGTCTTGCTAATATTACTGGACATTAAAAAGAAACAAATATCAAACACATCCGGATATTTTCTCACATTCTTCGAACATTCATTTTTTATTGCAATTGGTTTGTTATTCCATTATTAATCTTAGGTTAAATTTTTATTTTATGTATTAAAATTTGATGTTAAACGCAATGACCTTTATGTGGGATTGCATAATGATGTTCAAATGTGTGTTTGTTTGACGATGTTCTTTACTCACAATCTGAATTATGTGTTTAGATTTCAGCAAATTCATATTTTATACACTTTACATTAAAAAAAAGAAAAAGAAAATCTACGCTCTAAGAAGGTGTCCGATGGAGACAAAAATTGGCGAATAGGAAAATTATATACAAAAAAGAAAGAGATTAAAATTTCTGAAAAATTAAATTACTTAATTCAGAGTTACATATTTACAAAGTAATGAGTTTAATAAGGTATTGACACACCTCTAGTCTGGACACAAGTTGCCACACGACGTAGCATAGATTGATAAAGCTCGCTGATGGTCTTCTGCGGTATTTCTTGCCAAATTTGCAAAAGACCAGGGTACTGGAAAGGTACGGTAGCAAAATAGTTCTCAGAATGTCGTCGACGTACAGCTGAGCTGTAATTGAGCCTCTAATGACGACCAAAAGGGTCCGGCTATCAAGTAAAATGGCTCCCTAGACCATAACTCTTGGTTGATTGTCATTGTGGCGTGCAATAGTGAAAGCAGGATCGGCACTCTGTCCTGGGAGTCTCCAGACACATCTTCAATGATCATCTGGACACAGTTGGAAGCGGGATTCGTCATTAAACACAATATGTCCTCCTTACACATCATTCCAACTGATAGATTTAAGCACCACTGTAATCTAGATCGACAGTGTGCAGGCGTGAGTGACAGGTGACGTAGCAGTCTAAAAAAAGAGTAGATTTCTCTCTATTAGACATCTGTGAATGGTCATGTTGGATACTCATCGCACGTCTGATGGTTGATAATGATGAATCAGGTGCTATGACAGCTGATCTAACAATCACTCTGTCCTCCCGACCTACTGTGACCCTAGTTCGACCTCTACCCTCATGAAGTTTAAATCTGCCACTGTCCACCCATTCTTGCCAGCATCTTTTAATCTCCGCATCCCTTCGACACATCTGAGGAGTGATTCTCCGATTTGCCCAGCCTGTCGCATACAATCCAATAATACGACCTTTTTCAAACTCTAACAGTTGTTTGTAATGAGCTCTAATTATAAGGAGACTCCTTTTTTCCGTCGTTGAAAGGTATCCTAAATCAAAATAGATCAGAAACTTTGACCATCCGACTGAGAATCGCTTCTTATATATACCTGCTGAGTGCGCAGTTTGGATGCGCTGTAGCTACCGCTAATCATTAATTAGACAGCAAATTTTAATTATTTGCATTGGCAGTCCAAATGTCTTAGCATACGAAATTTCAGTACAATTGGTGACATTTATTTTTTAAAAAAAGAATTATTATTTCCTAACAATTTAAGCTGCTTTTCACTCTAGATTTCTTTTTCTAATATTATTAAAAAGCATTGATGGAATACACAAAACAATGATGATAATATAAAACATTGCATAAAAAATGAAACGCTTTATTTCATTGTAGACAAAGTATATTAATATAATAAACTCCAAATTTAATTCTCGATATTATCCAAGTAAATTTGATGAGTATTTTGATTTTCAGTAAATTTTAAAATAGATATAAAATATTTTAAATCTCTATTTTAATTCTTTTACTGCAGGAATTTGATATACACCCGTTGGTGTTAAACTTAAAATAATCAAAATTTAGAAATAAGAAGAAAATAATATGATACTCTAAATTCGTACGTAATTATAATCAGTAATACAAAATAAAATAAAAAAGCAAAATTGCTGATCCTGTCTCTTGATGTTATAATGTAAATTCAGACTTTCTCAAATCGATAATGAAGTAAGTTTAAAAGCTTCCATAAGTATTCACAGCATTGGCGCTGTATGCTTTCGCTACGGTACTGCTTTTGTAGCCATGGTAGCCAAAATGCAGCCACGGCAGTTTTGCAGGCTTTCATAGCGAAGCTGGCGGGCGGCAGCGGCAGCGGCTACTTGCCAGTGTGGCGGCTAAGCGGTATAGCCAGCCTGCATGTCAGCTAAGCAGCGTACAAAATGAAATTGCTTTTACGGCTTTTCTTGCAGGCGCGGTGCTGCGCTAAATGGTATGTTCATAAAAAAAAGTGTGCTTTTGCTGTACGGTAGCCTGCGGCTTTTAAAAGCATGTTACGGCAGCGTGCATGGCTAGTAGCTGGCGCGTATGTATTAAATCAAAATCCTTACGTTGCCGCGTGGTGTGGAAATTAGAAGTGACGCTCTAGCCTCGGCTTATCGTTCTCGTTACTTGTTTAAATTACGAGGTCCGTCTTTATTACTTTGTCCCTTATGTTACTTGTTAATGAAATATTAATAATTTATCAGTTTACCTACGTGTTCCTAAAATAAATTTTTTTAAATGTGCACATAAGAAATTTAAAAATTATTTTTTTTCCAATATAATAAATGCTCTCAATTAGTAAAAAAGAGATGGAAAATGCTTTTGAATTTTAGAATACTCTAGTAAAACGCAAACAATAAGCTGATATCGAAGACAAAATATTATGACTGCAAATACTTTTTAAGCTGTCAGAGGAGCCTTGTATCCTCGGTAATCTTGTTTATATAAAAAAGGAATATATGATTCTTATTTGTACTTAATTGTTTCTTTTGCAAGTAATGACAACATACTGGAGCTTCTTACCTTTTTTCTTTCACTTTTCGTACAAAAAAGTTATATTCTTAACCTTTAGATAATCCTTACATGTGCAGTTTTACATATGCTTTTATGAACGCAGGCAAATTAGCGGTAAGGGAAAAGGCGGCAAGTATGTTTTGGCTGCCATTTTAGCAGCGTATTTTACCGCGAAATATGGCGAAAATGAAGTGCAAAGGCTTGCTTGGCAGTTTTGCATGTCGGTTTTTTACGGCAAGGGCATAAGCTACAAATGGCAAGCTATACGTTTGTGCAGTAGTGCTTTTAAAGCGGCAAGCGGGCGTCGTGCTCTAAGCAAGTAGCCATGCAAAGTGGCGGCGGGCAATAAGAGGAAGAACTACTTGAAGAATAGTTTTCCGGCTACATAAAAGCAACCTTGAAGATTTATGTTAGAAGGCAGATGTGTTTCTAAGTTTTACACCAAAAAAAGGCATATGATAATCAATAATGACCAAAACCTGAAAGAATCAATACTAATCAAGAGGGAGAAGCATTCTTTCATCGATATGAAAGCTTTAACTTGTTTTTCTATGCTCATTTACAAGAGCCATTTGATTCTATTCAGAAGTTTTAAACGTTCGCGCCTTTAGAACGCACCTGAACATTCCTTCTTTGTACTATCGTATTACAAAAAGTGTGACTCATGAATAAATAGGCGAGGAAAAAAAAAAAGAAAACGAACACATTTTTTTATTTCAATGTATCCATCTGTTAGATCTTGATTACATTTTATTTTTCTAAATATATTTTAGAGTATTTGCAAATTTTATCGTAATTATTATTAAAGAAACTTATTATATTTTTTTTAAAAAAAAACTTCTTTTAAGCTCTTGAAAAATCAGGGAAATCCAACACTGTAGAACTTTTAAAAAAAAATGGCTTAAGCGGCGTTTTGGCAATGGCGCAATAAAGGTTTGCCTCGCAACAGCAAAAAGTAAAGTGTTTCGGGCATGCAACGGCAGCTGCTGCAGCGAAATGAAGCTTTTAGCGGTAAATGAAAGTATTTGCAATAAAATGCGCTAGTGGCAGCAGGCGATAAAAAAGTATGTTGGCAAAATGAAATGCGGCAACGGCTATGCAGTAAAGGGCTTGCTTTACAAAAAGGTAGCCAAGTTTCTAAAGGTATGGCAAGTGGCAGGTAAAAGTATGTACCTGATATATTTTAAATCTGCAAAATGTATAAATACGTGTATTAGTGTAAAAAAAAACATTCATTGGTGAAAATATATAATTATATTCTTTAGTATGAAAAATAAAATAAAAATCATAAAAAAAAAATCACCACTTAAAGTTATAAATATTCTTTTGAATAAACTTTGGAAATAAAATTTTTGTGTAAATATATATTCTTAGTAATATTTTATATATATTATTATTTGAATTGGTTGTGTTGTAAAGTGGAACCTTTTAATAAAGTGGAACTAGAAATTAAAATTTATTTCAAATATTTAAATATTGTTTGTCTAAATATATTAATCCAATAATTCTATTTACAGCAATTCTTTTATCACATTATTTCCTTGTAAAAGGCAAAATTGTCAGTTTTATGGGTTATTTGTGGTCGTTCCAGATTTTTTATTTTGTTCTTCGGAGACAACCTATCTTCAACCTCTCGACCAAATTTAGTATTTGATCTAAATCATCTTCTCATTTTCTAACTCACAATCAGAATCAGAATCATCAAAAAATTTCTGTCTCTAAATCAGCTTAAAGACTTGAATCTCTTCTTGCAAAAAGTTTTTGCGAAAAGTGTGCTTTACAGCGAAGGTACTGGTATGGCGTGCCACGGTGTACGCCAGTGGTACAGGCGAGGTGCAGCCTGCGTATATGTTTCGCGCGGGATTTAACCCAGCAGGAAAAAAGGCGGCGCGTATGCTACGCGGCGGGTGGCTTTTGCATGGCAGCGTATGGCGGTTTGGCAATAAAAAAAGCTGTGTTCAGCTATACCAAGCGAATGGCAAAAGTAGCAAAGTGCATTTATGGCAGCAAGCGGCTTTTTTTTTTCTCCTTGCATGTATGTATAGTCCTACATTAAACAATTTTTCCCAGTTATTTGCTTTAGGAGCAGTATTCTAAAGACATTAAATTGTTTTAGATGTATTTTTTTTCGATTATTTTTAGTAACTTCTTTTTTAACATAATTTTACAAAATAATCTAATGCTTTCAATGTAATGTTTTTTTTTCTAATTCATTCTTATTTAATAATAGTTTTCTCTTGAATTTAAGGAAAAAAAATAATTATTTATCTTTATCATGTGTTAAAATTTTTCAAATTTTTTAAAGGTGCTAATAAAATATATTCCATTATATATCTTTAAATGAATTAAAAATTCATGCAAGAGCTATTTTCCTTTCATTAAGCTTTTACGAAAATTAATTGCGTTTTTTTCAGCATATACAATAAAAATTAAGAATTTATTTTAACATTCAAACGTACAATTCTTTAGAGCTAATTTTGAAAATAATATCTGACTAAAATAAATGCAAGGTTTTTCTATGATTTCATGTTATGTACAAATCCCGTAAAGTCACTTCATTTTATACTTTATAATGATTTCTATTTTTTGACCTAAGAGTCTTTAGTTTCTGTATATTTTGAGGAAATTTTCATGCGAACCATAAAATCGTAAACCTGATACAAGAAGGAAACACTGTATCTTACTTACGGAGTAAACATTCATGCCATAAATAATTAGAAATTTCCGTAAATCAGAATTATTATATCCTTTATTTCATTAAAAAAGTAAAAGCTTTTATTATGAATTCGAAATTTTCTATATCCTTCTTCCGAACTATAAAAATATTTGTTACTATACAAAAGATCTACTACTATCAAAAATTTAAAAAAGTTATTAATATAGTGTTAAAGGTATAACTTATACAGAAATTACGCATTAGTAAAAGCAAATGTATATTTTAAGTCTCATTTTACTTCTATTTTCACTTATTCTTTTTTTTCTTGTAGTTGCTATGTCTGTAAAGATTTTGCAATTAGAAATTTTTAGAGCAATAATAATTTTTTATCAGATAAATTGAAGTGAATTCAATTACTTTTCTAATAATGCATGAGAACCAAAAAATATATTAAATGAATTAACTATTCATTCAAAGCCGTACATCTTCGACCACTAAATGACGTACTCTGCAACATGTCACCGGATGCAATTAACAATTGATTATACAATAAGGCTGTTAAACATTGGTGCTGACATAATAAGGGCATAATATTTTAGAAAGTACGTGCTCCTGAAAGAGATAATATTAAAATAATTATTTATATATATTATAGTATATTTAGTATATATATATAGTATATATATTATATAAGATGATATATATTAAAAAAATAATTTATATTAATGCTTGCTATTTTTATTATTTTGCATTTTACTGAGCTCAGCCAGCTTCATAGCAATGAAGAAGTATCAGATATGAAGAAATAATATACATAAATACATTTGTTTAACAGAGTTTTTGTATTTTATAGGCGGAAATTCATAACTGTACGTAGCTCATTAAAAGGAGTATAATATTAAACAGTAAATAAAGGTCAAAATACATTCTGTAACGCTTGCTCTTTTCAGCTCTTTATACAGCAAATGATTATACATCCTCTGGTAACAGATGTATCTTTGTATGGTATTTCATGGGTATATTTTCAACAAGTGAGATTTACCTGGGCTGGCAATTAATATCCATATTTCAGAACTGACTGTCTATTTGTTTTAGTTGTTTATCTATAAAAAAAAAAGCAGCAATGCCAAGAAGCGGCTTTAGTTAAGCGTACTTAGGCGTGCTGTTAAAGTACCCCATCTTGTGATTGTAGTGTTTAACTGTATACGCAACTAACATTTTTATTTACTCTTTGCAGTTTTGTCGCATGTGAACGTACAGCAACGTGCTCCCTAGACTTTAAAAAGGTACTGCGTCTAGATTTTATTTCAGATGTTTTAAAAATTTCTTTCAAATTACGTGAAAATTAATATAACATATATCAATATTTTATAATAAAAGTATTGTCTATATTGTAGGCAAGAAATAGCTTGTTTTTTACTTTGGTAATTTATATTAGTTTGAAAATGTATGCTATTCACCTAACACAGATAAATACTGCAAATCCGAGACTTTTTTCTTAAACATAGCATAACAAATTCGGACGTATTTGATAAATATGAAATACAAATTACACATTTTATAGGAAAGTAATAAGAATATCTTCGATAATTTTTTTTAAAGAAATTTGGAGATCTTTTTAAATAAACATTTATCTATATATTTGTATAATGTTTTTATTTTTCATTACAATGAGTATATTTATTTTTTTGTGTTACAAATTATCTATTAGTTCCAGTGTTTTAAATATAATTATTTAAGTAGGAAAAGAATCTCTTCAATGTAGATCCATGTGAAATTCCAAATGAATTACCTAAGAAATTTATTAAATAGTTCCTACATTCTTTTCTTGAATTTTATTTCAAGAATCAGAAAAAAATATATATGGAGTTATAGAACCAAATATTCAATAATTCTCTAATTATAGATCAGTAAATCCAAGGCTAGTGTAAAAAAATAAAATTAATGCATTTTGTAATTGATTTGGTCTCGTGTAAAAATACGCCATCAAAAGATAACCAAAATTTTCAAGTTTTATTAATATTAAAACATTTTGAAAATAATATTTTTGAATTTTAGCCATGAAAACTATTAAAGGTAATTAATATTTAGGAGTATATGTTTCATAATAATAATATCTCCTAATAATTCCCTAAACATACATATCTTATCCATAAGTACACCTTTTAAGCAAAGCATTTTAGGAAACATTATTCATCAGCTACTTTATAATTAAATTAAATAACAAAATTCACTACATGTATTTTAAAAAATATGAAATATAATGCAACATTAATTCAAACAAAATAAATATTTCTGTAAGATTCTCGCAAATAGTATATCATACAAATATTAGTGAAAAGGATAGAAAGTGGATCAGCAATTATTTTTAATGGTTGAATTTATTTCCTTTCTCAGATAATGAGATCCTAACATATATCACGAAATGAAATGTGAACAATATTGTTACTATAAAAAGTTTATATTTGTTTTAAAACTGCAAAGAAAAATAAAGCACAAGAACATTTTTAAACACTTATTTCTTTGCAAGAAATTCCTAATCAAATGAATGTTCTTTTCTTTTCAAGATCACTTAGGAAAGTTTAGTCTCCATGTCAGAAAGATTCTAGAAATGCTGATTAAATAAAAAATGATTTTTCCTTCTTTATTATAGATCTTTATTATAAGAACTTTCGCTGAGTTAATGATATGATATCTACTTCACCCAGACTAATTACTGAAGAAAAATTTAATATTTCTTCTAAAACGCCTGAATATTAACATAGTAAAGTTTCTTGCATTTACTTCTGAATCAGATAAACGATAACTCATGAATTTAAGACTCATTTTTTTTTCTATACAATTTTTTTTTCACACTTTTCAAAAGGTGCATTGAAATTTCAAAAAAATGAAGATTATAAAGACTGAGGAAAAAATTTATACATGCTTTATTTCAAAAAAGTAGGAAATATAATGTTTAAAATTCTGGCATGCGTACGGCAAGCGGTGCTTTTGCGCCAGCGGCTACGGCGAAGGCCAGCCAGAAGCGCGCGCGCGCGCGGCGCGCGCGCGCGCGCGCGCGCGCGCGCGCGCGCGGCGCATATTGGCTGGTTGGCTGCCATTGATTGGCTGGCCATTACACATACATGTTACGCATGCATTAATATTGCCATTGATATTGACACATAATATATTATTACATGGCTACGGCCACACATACATTGGCTGCTACTGGCATTGGTTGGTTGTATTACACATATTGTTATTACTGTCATCGTATTACATTATTACACATGTTACACACTTATGTCAGCTGGACACACATCACCTATTGCATTGCCACACACAACACGCACACACACACACACACACACATACAATAATGCATTGTTATTGACAGTTACACATACACACACACACATTATTAATATTGTTGTTATTACATGCACACACACACACACACACACACACATACACATCAATGTTGGCTACTTACACACATTGCCACACACACACACACACATCATCATTGCCACATCATCACGTTACACACATGCCACACATACGTCACGTTGACATATTAATATATTATTACTATTATTGCTGATGGCTACACACACATTACTGACACATTGACACATTGGCTATTGCCACACACATATTGGTTACATTACCGTCATATAGTTGCCATTGGTATACATATACATATATATATATATATTACATACATATATATATGTTGCTGTTGCTACATATACATACATACATATATATACATATTAAGTTGCCATATGCTGTTACACATAGCATATATACATATATATATAGTTATACATATTATATGTTATATATATACATATATATATATATATATATGTGCATATAAGTTATTATTAGAGCATATATACATTACATACATTATAGTTACATATACATATGTTGCTATATATATATATATACATACATACATATAGTGCTATATATATATATATATATATACATATATATACATAGTTACATACGTGCGTATGCATTATATGTATGCAATAAAAACCTGAATTCCATTGAGTAAGGCTAGTTACAGTAGCTTCTAAGCTACTATGGAGTATATCTAGAAATCAATATGGTATAAAGCCAAAAAGTAACTACAATTTCCAAAAATGAAATTCCGAAGAGTTGGATTACATAGCTCTGCTTCCAAAATTCCTTCTGAAACCGCAATGTACTTTTTGAAATTACCAAACTGTCTGTTTATAATATGCGTTATTGGTGCTATTTGCTTCTATGACAGGATTTTATTAAACTTAGGCGTATACTGTCAAGGGAATTCATCTGATCTTTTGCAAAGTTGTAAGGTCGACTTGTTTCCATATTAAATTTGTTAGTTTCCTTTTCATTAGTGTATATGAAAATAAATGAATGAAAATGTCATTTTAAGCAAAGATATTACATTTCTAAGTATCATAGTTTGTAAGCTGTTTGAATTCAGTCATCTAATCTATTTGTTCGCTTTGATATTTTCCTATGTCTTAGACGAAGAATGAGTTGTCTTAGTAATTATTACTTTAATATTTATATCATATAATTATTTCTATTCTTATCAAACAAAAATAAATCCATTAACTTGCACCTTTGAAATGATTTGGAGATATTGTAAATGGTTGTGATTGTAGTTTAATGCATACAGTGTGGTGAAATGTCCAAAGAAACGAATATAGTTCTTTGACCAGCCTTAAAATTACTTACCAATAATACATTTTAAAAAAGCCGTATTTTTTATTTACTTTATTGTTCTTCTTTAAGCCAGTATTTTGCCTTATTTTAGTGAAATATATGTGTGCCATAATATTTGGAAGTTTTGTTCACATATTACTGGCAAGGTATCAAGCAAAGATAATACGATTGGTTTTGTTTTATTAACTTCGTACTGAACCTGCTACAAGGGCTATTAGCAATGGATTCTTGTAATTTTGAGCCTCTGATCAAGTGACGAGGGCAACTGGAAAGTGTATCTCTCCAGCTTCCTACCATGCTAATGAGGGTTTCTGTATCCAAATTTAACGCGCATCAACTGGGGCTAAGCAGGAGTGAGTCAAAAGAGGTATCAAAGCTCAAATCCAAGACCGACAAAAAAACCACTGGAGTTCTGAGTCCTCGACAATGACACAACTAGATCCATTCCCAGCTATTAAAATGGTGTACTACACCTTATAATTAATCATCTTATAGTATATAATAATATCAAGAATTTATACATTAGTATCTGGTATCTTAAAATATATACTACATTTAAAATTAACAAATTATGTTAGTATGACATTGTTTTGAAGTTATTTTGATAAATTTCTTTTGAAAAAAAAAAAAGTAAACAAAAGTATTCCATAGCTTAAATGTATTAATATATATATCTTTATCAATAACTTCATTTTTACCATTAGATGATATATCAACGAAATTTAATATCAAATCTCATTGTAATTGTTAAATCTAAGT
>BMAW01132729.1:0-36585 GCA_019974015.1 Nephila pilipes | reverse complement strand
CAGGACCCTTTCAGTGTCTTTTTATTTTTGTTATAAAATGTTTTTAAAATTTTCGTAATGTGATATTAAATTAATCATATCAACGACTCTATTAAAATTTCTTACATCTATATTGTTTTCCAATATCGTTTGAGCAATTGAGCGTAAGTAAATTAAAAAAAAATGTGTAGTTTCAATTCTTATTTAATTTCATTTTCACTATCTGATATCATTAAAATTAAAAAAAAAATTTTGTGGAAACCAACACAATCAATGAATTCAATAAAAAAGTAAATAAATGTAAAAAATTTCCGGCAAGCATCATACTTTTTTATTGTTAATGATTTTTTTTTCTATCTCTCCTTCCTTTTATGTATTATAAGTTCCACATTAAACAATTTTTCCCAGTTATTTGTTTAGAGCAGTATTCTAAAGACATATTGTTTTGATGTATTTTTCGATTATTATTTAGTAACCTTTTTAAACATAATTTACAAAATAATCTCATATGTTTCAATGTAATGTTTCTTTTTCTATTCATCATTTATTTAATAATAGTTTTCCTTGATTTACAGGAAAAAATAATTATTTATCTTATCATGTGTTAAACTTTCAGTTCTTTTTGGTGCTAATAAAATATATTCCATTATATATCTTTAAATGAATTAAAAATTCATGCAAGAGCTATTTTCCTTTCATTAAGCTTTTACGAAAACATTGCTGTTTTTTTTCAGCATAAATAAATAACAAATTAATTTAATTTATTTTAACATTCAAACGTACAACTTTTAGAAGCAATTTTGAAATAATATCTGACTAAAATAAATGCAAGCGTTTTTTCTATGATTTCATGTTATGTAACAATATCCTGTAAAGTCACCTTCAGTTTATACTTTTATAATGATTTCTATTTTTGACCTAAGAGCTTTTTTAGTTTCTGTAATTAGTTTTGAGGAAATTCTTCTATGCGAACATAAAATCGTTCCTGATACAAGAAGGAAACACTGTTTTACTTTACGGAGTAAACACTCATGCCATAAATAATAAAATTCCCGTAAATCAGAAATATTATATCCTTTATTTCATTAAAAAAGTAAAAGCTTTTATTATGAATTCGAAATTTTCTATATCCTACTTCCGGAATATAAAAATATTTGTTACTATACAAAAAGACTACTACTATCAAAAATTTAAAAAAAATATTATTAATATAGTGTTAAAGTGTATTACTTATACAGAAATTGCTAACATTAGTAAAGTAAATTATGATTTTAAGTTCATTTTACTTCTATTTTCAATATTCTTTTCTGTAGTTGCTATGTTTCAAAGATTTCTCAATTAGAAATTTTTAGAGCAATAATAATTTTTTTATCAGATAAATTGAAGTGAATTCATAATTACTTTTCTAATAATGCATGAGAACCAAAAAAATATGAGTTAAATGAATTAACTATTCATTCAAAGGTAATTTTTCGAATCGACGAAGGATGTACACATATTATACAATCGCTTATAAAACATTTTCGAAAAAAGTAATATTTTTAGAAATACGAATAGGCTCCCCTGAAGGATATATATATATTTATAAATATAATATAAATATATATATATATATATATATATATATATATATATATATATATATATATATATATATATATATATATATATATATATATATATATAATATTACAAGAACAAAAATAATTTGTTTTAACTGCTTGCCTATTTTTTTTATTTCATTTTCCCTTCATTTTAACTGCTTGCCAGCTTCATTCAATAAGAATATAATATTAAAATAAAAAACAAAATAATTTGTTTAACTGCTTGCTTCATTTTTTATTTCATTATCACTTCATTTTAACTGTTTACCAGCTTCATTTAATAAGGATATAATATTAAAAAAAAAACAAAATAATTTGTTTAACTGCTTGCTTCATTTTTCTCAGGCCTATTCATACAGACAAAATATTATACTTACTCCACCTTTAACAGTTAATGTATTCTTTTAATGGTATTTCATGTTGTATATTTTTTAAACGCATGAGGTGGAGATTTGTACCTGGTGTGCTGGCAGCATTGAACCTGATCCAGTAGGTCTTCAGAAGCGTTGACTGGTCGCTATTTTTGTTTTGTTTTTGATCTATTAAACCAAAAGAGATCGCCTAACAGGGCCAATTATTAAGACATTTAAACTTTGGCGTTGCTGTTGAAGATAATGCATACTTCCTCCAATATCATTGTAAAATTGTAGTGTAATTTTAAAACGTGTGTATAACTCAAAAACTAAACATTTTTTTTATTTTATCATTACTTTTGCAAATTTTGATCGATGGTGAACTACAGAACTCTGTGCTAATCCTAGTATTTAAAAAAAGGTAATTTAGATTTATTTACGATGTTTTAAAATTTCTTTCAAATTACGTGAAAATTAATATAACATATATCAATATTTTATAATAAAAGTATTGTCTATATTGTAGGCAAGAAATAGCTGTTTTTTACTTTGGTAATTTATATTAGTTTGAAAAAATGATGCACACCTACACAGATAATACTGACAACATCGAGACTTTTTTTTTAAACATAGCATAACAAATTCGACGTATTTGATAAATATGAAATACAAATTACACTTTATGAAGTAATAAGAATATTCTTCGATAATTTTTTAAAGAAATTTTGGAGATCTTTTTAAAATAAACATTTTTATCTATATATTTGTATAATGATTTTTATTTTTACATTTCACACATGAGTATATTTTATTTTTTTGTGTTACAAATTATCTATTAGTTCCAGTGTTTTAAATATAATTATTTAAGTAAGGAAAAGTAACTTTTCATCGTAAATCCATGTGAAATTCAAATGAAAATTTTAAGAAATTATATTAATATAAGCCTAACATTCTTTTTCTTGAATTTTATTTCAAGAATCAGAAAAAAAATATATTGGAGTTATAGAACTAAATATTTCAATAATTCTCTAATTATAGTGTAACCAAGCTAGTGTAAAAAATAAAATTCATGCATTTTGTATTGATTTTGGTTTCAGGTGTACAACGCCATCAAAAGATAACCAAAATTTTCAGTTCTATTAATATTAAAACATTTTTGAAAATAATATTTTTGAATTTTTTAGCCGAAAATCTATTAAAGGTAATTAATATTTAGGTAAGTATATGTTTCCATAATAATACATATCTCCCTAATAATTCCCACACACATATCTTTATCCATAAGAACACCCTTTTTAAGCAAAAGTATTTTAGGAAACATTATTCATCAGGCACTTTTATAATTAAATTAAATAACAAAATTCACACATGCATTTTAAAAAATATGAAATATAATGCAAACATTAATTCAAACAAAATAAATATTTCTGTAAGATTCTCGCGAATAGTATATCATTGAAATATTAGTGAAAAGGATACAGTGCGATCAGCAATTATTTTTAAGGGAAAGTTGAATTTATTCCTTTCTCAGATAATGATCCTAACATATATCACGAAATGAAATGTGAACAATATTGTTACTATAAAAAAAGAGATTTGTTTTAAAACTGCAAAGAAAAATAAAGCACAAGAACATTTTTTAAACACTTATTTCTTTTGCAAGAAATTCCTAATCAAATGAATGTCTTTTCTTTTCAAGATCACTTAGGAAAGTTTAGTCTATGTCAGAAAGATTCAGAAATGCGTGGATTAAATAAAAAATGATTTTTCCTTCTTTATTATAAGATCTTTTATTATAAGAACTTTCGCTTTGGTTAATGACATGATATCTACTTTCACCCAGACTAATTACGTGAAGAATTTAATATTTCTTCTAAACGCTCTGAATAGTTAAATATAGTAAAGTTTCTTGCATTTTATTTCGAATCAGATAAACGATAACTCATGATTGTAAGACTCATTTTTTTTTCTGCAAGCAATTTTTTTTTTCACCGATTTTCAAAAGGTGCATTAAAATTGTAAAAAAATGAAGATTATAAAGACTGAGGAAAATGAATTTTATACATGCTTTATTTAAAAGTGGAAATATAATGTTTAAATTCTAAAGAGACATATCCGATAGGAAAATGTATAACTCTCTATCTAATATATTTTACAAACTTTATACCCTCTACAGTTCCTTTATCAAATTTTTTGTGACTTTACATTCTTTATTTGAAATTTTTTTATTAATTTCTTAAATTTATTTTATTTTTTTATTTATTTTCTCCCTCTTTAAGAAAAAAAAGGGAATAATTCTAATTTTCCAAAAGTGAGCACTAATTAATTTTTCAAAGTTTTTCAAATCTTTTTCTAAGTTTAAGGAATTAAGATGCTTTTAAGTTCAATTAATTTGGGTCTATAATACGTGATCTTCTTACTGTTTCAAAATGAACAACAGAAAACTCCTGCAACCTCTCTCTTTCTCTCTCTCTCTCTCTCTATATATATATATATATATTTATATATATATATATATATATATATATATATATATATATATATATATATATATATATATATATATATATATATATATATACATATATACACATTGGTATATACATATATATATACAAGATATATATACATTTATATATGAAAGATATATAATAACACATATATATATATATATATACGTGTGTGTATGTATTATATGTATGTAATAAAAAAACTAATTATTGAGTATATTAGTTATTATAGTAGCTTTTAAGCAATATGGATATATCTAGAAATCTCAATATATATATAAGCTAAAAGTAATTCACACTCTAAAAATGAAATTGAGGAGTTGATTATATAGTTTGGTTTCCAAACTCTTGTTCCCGCCACTTTGCGCCGTTCGCCTGCTGCTACAAAGCGTTGCCGCGGCGTATTTTACAAACGCAGTGCCGGGCAATGTGCCGATTTTGCCACGGCCATACAATGGCGCTGTTAGCAGCATAGTTTTCGCGCCGCGCTTGTGCTGCTACTCAGCCGTCAGCCTGGTTTGCCGCTTTGCCTGGCGAACCGATGGCGTCTTGTGCGTACGGTTACGGTACGGCGGCTCTCTTGCCGCGCCAAACGGCTACCTGCAACTTGTTTACGGTATGCTGTATGTGCTTACGGGCTATGTGGTGAAATGTCTCAAAGAAACGAATATGATTTTTTTGGTCTGTATCATTAAAATACTTACTAATAATGGCTGATTTTAAAAAAAGCCGGTATTTTATTTTACTTATTGTTCTTCTTTAACAGTATTTTGCCTTTAGCTTTTAGTGAAATATATGTAAAAATATAATATTTTGGAAGTTTTTACTCCATTATATTGTCATGTTATATCATAAATATAATACGATTGGTTTTGTTTTTATTAACTTTGTTAAAATCTACAATAAGGGTTAGCTAGTACGGATCTTGTAATTTTGAGCCTCGATCAAGTGACGAGGGCAAACCCTGAGCAGGCATCCCTCCTAGCTTCCTCACCATGCTAATGAGAGGGTTTCTCAGAATCCAACAAATTAATCATGCATCAACCGGGGGCTACAGAGAGTCAAAGTGGTATCAGTTTCGATCCGGCGACTCGGACAAAACCACTGCTCCTGAGTCCGACAATGACAACTAAGTTGTCTCTGCCATTAAAAAATAAATAAATTAAGACCTGTAATTAATCATCTTATATATTATAATAATATCACAATTTATTATTACTAGTATTCATATCTTAATAATCTCGATATAAAACCAACGCTTTTGAAAAAATAACGTTTTTTATATGAAAGCAAGTTTATTAAAGAAAATTAAGGAAATATTAGTTAAAACTGGTTGGTTATTTTAATCTTAAAATTAATTAAAAGATACATTTGTGGAGCATATTAAGAAATCTATAATACCTACAAATCAAACATGCATTTGAAAGTTGTAAGTCGCCCATTAAAAAAAAAAATGGGAACCAATTCAGGAAAGGTTTAATAACTCTATGACAAGAATTACTTGGCAGTATTTTGCCAGTCGAGCAATTCTGTTCCGTTTCACGATCAACGCCTGGCAAAAAAAAAAAACAATCGCCAAGTTTTGTTAATTTTTGAAATCGCGCCAAGTGTTTGGGCAACTGCATTACAAAGAAAATATTAGTTAAACTTGTCGCAAACGTCTAAATATTGCATTGTTAGGCAAGTACGAACGATTCCCAAAATTTCAAAGCTCTAGCCAGATGGAAGTTGGTTAAATTAATCTGATCAGCAATACGTAACTGAACGAAGTAATACCACAGAATTATAAGGATTACTTTAAGCTCATTTAACAAGATAAACATATGGACCCTACCCCTATAATAACAATCGAAACAATTTGCAATAAGGGTCTCAATTGTTTGTAAGATGATTGTTTGAAGCTTATAGGATTTCATTACTGTGTGAACTCTCATTTTATGAATATCATCCTATTTAGACAAGCATTAATTTTAGACAGAATCTAGTGTTTGAGTTTCGTTAATTAGATGCAATCATTTCAAATTATGCTAAATAATTACACTGTGATATCTGCAATCTTATTACGTATATCATTCGTACTGGTGTGAATTTTGAAATTTGAATATCATTACAAACTTTCTAGTAATATATTCTGTTAAACTCAATTCGTTTTAAAATCTATCGATTCTGAGGATATTTACTTAACTAATATGATTCTAGAGATCTTTTGTAATTGTATACATTCGTCTTATTCAGGGTTTAATATAGATTGAGGACTTATCATGGTCCGTTATTAAATTGAGATTTAAATAATTCCAAATTGTTTTTAAGATTTAGCAAAAATTCTAATAGTTTGTTTGTCATGATTAATACGCTTTGGAGCTTTGTAAGCGAAAGAAAAGAAATCTTGCCGAAAAAAAATATATTTTGAAAAAAAGTGTTAATGCCGTAGTCTTACATTGTTAAGTGTTGTTACATTTCAACCTGTTCAAAAAGGAATAAATCTGTTTCGATTTATGTTATATAATTAACTTATATAAGCTTTAATTTAAATATGCTTGAGAGATATATAGTTTTCGTGAATTATTTGAACAGAAGATTACATGAACTATGTGTGAATTATATGAACTATGTGTGAATTATATGAACTATGTTACAAATGAATTTAAATGAGAAAAGAGGCTAAGATTTCTATTCAGATGGGCATCAATTTAACCATTCGACCGCTTTATTTCTTAAAATAACAAATGGATAATTTTAACTAACGATTTATTGAGTTATTTCATAGCAGGATTGCACTTAAATACTTTTCCTTGGCGTTTAGTTTCACAACATGAATTTCTCTTTCGTAAACAAAATTACAATGATTTTCCGGCAAATTTAAACAGCATCATGTCTATTATTCAAATCACCCTCACGTAGATCAATTACAAGGATCCAAGAACTGATATTTTCAGTGTTATATTAGTTGCTAATGAATATATCTGTTAAAGACTAGTTGTGAAATAGTTAGCTTAATAGTTCAAATTGTATTACTAATTAGGATGTTAGGGCAATTTTCAGCTACTCGTTACTGACCTTTAAAGAGTGTTTTGCACATGTTTATCAGACGACTGGGATTATTATGTCCTAGGAATACTAATAAAGTAAAATAATCTATTTATTCTCGTAGGTTCTATTAGAGATATGTTGTAAAATAAATAAAACCTTAACTTTTAAGAGTTAAGATATTTAGATATTTTGATATGAAATGGAACAACTATCTTGAATATTTTTTCTATTTCAAAATGAATTAAATTACAGTTTTTTGAAAGAAATAAACATTTAATAGAGAGTAAAATCAGAGTGAAGACATTAAAATGTTAAATGAGTTAATAAGAATTGAAAAAAAGTATAAATAATTAAATAAACAAATCATTTAGTTTATACTATGATTTATTTTTAATCTAATATATGACTGCTAATATATTTAACCATATCTAAATATATGGCAATTTAATTTTGAAATACACGCCTAATAACAGTAGTAGAACAAATTGCAAATGAAGAATTAAAATGAAATAGACATAATTTTTTACAGAAAGTAAGGTATACTGCAAGTCTAAAATTATAATCAGAGAAATATTTTGTGACTGTATGATATAACATCTAACAGTAATTAAAAAATAAACTGCAGCTGTATTGTTAGTAAACAAACGATAACACAAATGTAATTAATTTCGAAAATTTATTACAAAGCTTCTATTCGTGATCTTTCAAAGAGATATGCTTAATCACATTTTGTTTAAGTTAAACATATTTTCAATTTAAAAGGTGAAATTTTATTTGTTTAAAATTAAATTAACAAATACATATTATACAAATTATATTTTAGTACCTAGATAACATTCTTAATGTAATTTATTTGTGACGGAAACCACGTTTTGCTCAATTATTAAACGCAATTCTTTTGTTTCAGGTTTTTTTCAAATTTCTTGGGAACAACGTTGTTATCAGGATATATATACATAAAGTTAATATTTCTATAAATGGGTTAATGAATACTGCCTTTCCAGAATGGAACTTTAATTAACGAGAACACTAACGAAATATATTTAATAATAAATTTTGCTGTACAATACGTTTAATTTTGTACGTAATTATATTTCAAGAATGCTAACTTTATTATAATTGTGAAACGTCACCTTATCTCTGAATAATAAAGTTAGGAATCGGATATCAGCATTTTAATATTTTGCGATCGTTTAATGGTTCAATAAATTAAGAAAATTAGGAAACGATCAAGAATTGAGACATGAACATTCGAACATACAAATGGCTATTATATCTGTTCAAATATTAATTTGTCAGATCTAGGATCCTGTTATTTATTCAATGACGTGTCAGAACATGATTAAACTCACTTATTTTTTCTGGATGAGAGAAGAGAACCAGTAATTGTGTTTTGAACAGAGAACGAATAGGATGTTTTAGAGTTATTCATTTGTAATTGTACTCCTTCTTTTCTTAGATTAGTGCCTAATTTGTAATGTCAGTTAGAATCTTATAATAGTGATATGACTCTGGAAGAGTGGTTCGACGATATTAAACGTGAAGTATATAATTTTCTTAGCAAAATGCCTCTTAATTTGGTTATAAGAGGGCCGTGCCTTTCTCTAAACTCATGAAAAGTTTGCCATAACTGTCATAAAACGTTGCCTAGGCTCCGTGTTTAAAAAGTGAATAAAAACTAAGAATAATGGTATCAGTGTCGGATGAGCTACCATTTCTATGAATAAAATTTAAATAGTATAAAAATACAACCCTAGATTTATGTTCAAAGATTTTTCATTCAGTTGCTTAGGTTATCTATGTAACGATATAAATATTACAACATTGATGATATTATTTTTACCATAGAAATAGAAATAAAGAAATAATAAGCTTTTTCCAGTGGGCCCTCATTTTACATGTTAATATTTTTATCCACTAAATAGAAATATTAAATCCTTGTACATAATTATCTAAATAGATTAATTATTAAGTTTTCTGATCTGTTAATGATAATAGTCTAAAGCACTAACTGGGTATCTTGATCCCAAAAAAGTCAACTATATGCATTTGTTCTATTGTTTTAAACACTTTTTTTTATTCTAAAATCAGTGTTTGATTTTATATATATATATATAAATTTTTTAAGAACAAAATCACAAGTTTTCATTAGCCTTTCTTCAGAAGTTTGAAACTAGTAATGGAAAGAAATGAGTCAATTAATAACTGGCCCACTAGAGATTTCTACTCTGTCTGAATTATATACAGTGGATGAGAACTCTTAGTTACTTAACACAGTTAACACAGTTTTCAATATCAGCCCAATTTACTTGTGATTAAGTCAAAATATAGAATTTAAAACTGTTATGTCCTGTAATATTTGTTTCAGCTCATTCTTCGACATATTTGAAACACGTTTGATTACATTTCTGCTTTTCTTTGGGACATTCTTACATTACGCTCGGAATTGATTCCTCTTTGACAATTCTCTTTTTTTATTAAAGAAAAAAATTTCCTTCAAATTATGATTTATATTGAAGTACAAATTCTTTCAAATTAAGATTAACTTCTGTAGTTGAAATATGATCACCTGTAATCTTTTGAATCGTTTTGTGGAAAATAGATACCTGATTATGCACAAAACAAATTACTATCTCCGATAAATTCATAATCGAAAAAATATTACAGAATTCTTGGACATTTGTCTAAACTTAAAAAAATATGAACGGATATTCTCAAATAATTGTAAAACATTCTCTATAGCAGGCGTTAGAGCGAGTCATCTAACTTTTTAATATTCTAGATATTAACAGATTAGTTGTAAAATATCGAAAAAGAGATTTGGAAGGTGGTCACTATTGGAAGGAAGGACATAATTTTCAAAAGGAGGACTGCCCTCTCTAAAGGAGAACGATTGGTCACCTTACTAATGTATTCCTTACAAATCATAACTAGCGGATTAATCGGCTACAGCGCATTCATCATTTAGGTCCACCATATCGACTGAAGACTGCCAATGATGGTGATGTAAGTGTTCAAATGATATTCAAAGTAAGAGGTGGCGTATGTCAATGCACATAGTGACGGGAAAAGCAACCTCTTCTTTCCAAACTAATTAGGTGTGTGCAGCTACTCTCTCAGGAAACAAATTTAGTAATCGCAGAAATAAGAATGCCTAATAAGTGACCAGTAACCGAATTCTTTTTTGACTTAAACCCATCTAAAGATGGCACGTTAATGTACTCACCAACATACAGAACAAATCAATCCAAGACTGTATAAATCACTTTTTGCCGCCAATTGCAATATAATATAATATTTTAAGAGTATTATTATATATTTTATTGTGATTTAAACATTCTGAAAAAATTATGTCTTACATAAAATATGTATTAAATATATCAACGGACTTAAAGTGATAATATAAAAATATTTATATTAACAGGTTACAGGTTGTCTGCTAGAAGACATATTGCACACTCTGTTTATCTTAATAGTTTTGAAAATAATCAATGATTTTTTTATTTGTTTAATTTATTTATCTGTTATTTATTTATGTTTGAAGGAGTTTGAATCATGGTTGTTTGGTAACGTCGCAGAATTGAATTCTGAATAACACGACACAGGGTCTATTTGAGACGGACTTCATAATTCTTAGCCTTGGTCCAGTGACGAGAACGACAACCCTTAAACTGGCACTTTCCTCTCTCCAGACTTAAGAGTTCAACCAATTAAAAGTTCATCAGCCCTACTACATGGCGGGTCTTGTGACAGCAGGACTCGAACCCATAACTCAAAAGGAAGAACGCCACCTTAGAGTTCGTGACCAGTATTACTAGGCTACCACAGTCGCATATTTGAGAGAAAATGCTTTAATAATTCCTTGAAAAGAGAGATCTAGGTATTCAAATATATTTAGCCGACACAACATGCCAATGTTAAATTGAATCAGAATAAATTATTAATAAAAAGGTAAGTTCTTAATAGTCGTTGAAAATCTTAGGTATTCAAATTTTAAACAAGTATATTTAAAAGTTTCAAAGAGAAATAAAATTGTCTTTTAAAAAGTTACTTGACTTATTCTTGAAAAAGGTCACCTCATTAGTATTAAAAATTATTTTAATATAAAGAGTATTTGACAATCAAACAAACGGAAAGTTCGAGAAAAAAATATGAAGTGTAATTCACTCTCAATCATCTTCAGTAAGAATGATGTCTAAGTATTAATCTGAAATGATGTAGAATGCAAGTAATAAAAAAAGCTGCACATTCTTTTTGCTTTTAAAAACAGTCGCAACTCATTATTTTACAAATGAAAGAAATAATATGACTTCCTTGTTATTGTTTTCGTTTTTTACATTGCTTAAATAAGAAAGCATTTCTATTCTTCTGGAATAAATGATGATTGATCGGTGATTCTTATATTTTACAAAATTTCTATTGTTCACAATCTGTTAAACAAATGTGCTTACAGAACACTAAATATTTCATTATATTTTTATATGTGTACATGGATATTTAGGTAATAAATAAGCACATATTTTAGCAAAACATATTTTATCTCCTTCAAGAATGCATCTTAAAGAATGCATTCTTATACTTTTAAATAATGCATTGATTACTCTAGATAGTAATTCCAAAATAAAGAAAATATTTTATGAATTTATGTTGTTTATCCACTTTTACCAGAATTCATTTTAAAAGGAAAAGGAAAGTAGCAATATTTTTCAAGTATCACTTATATTCCAAGTTCATTTTCTTTAAGTAATTTTAAGACAAACATGAAATTGATAACGAAACAAAATGTTATCAATCGCATAAACTTAAAAAGCTTACAAATGCAAATTTTAATGACATCTAACTGTATAATTGCTGTTTTACCCCTATGAAATAATTATAAAAATAATTATATGTTTTAAGTTAATATAAATCATTTTTATATTGGAAAAAACGAATAAATTTAACGATCACCATAAAATTAATTTATTACTTAAATGTTTGTTCAATTTTGGAATGTGATACTTTTTGTAATATTCTTTGCTTTATAGTTTATTCTTAAATCACTGAATGATTCAAAATCATTTAAAAATTATTTTTTCCGACTACAAAATATTTTTTTATTGGCTTACATTCTTATTTTTTGTTCATTTCATTTTGCCTTTATTTATTGTTAGTATTCTTCATTTTTGCAGATAGGAAATATTATTTGTTATTTCTTTTATTTCCATAGTTCTTAATGTAAGAAGTCGGATAAGTTGCCTCGTATTTAATAAAAGTATGAAATTTCTACAAAATATGAGAGGGTGGGGTATCGTAAACTTTGATACCCCACCCCTTTAATTATTACTTAGCAATAATCAATGCATCCGGATGAAATATATTCTGCTTATTCACTAATCCTTATATTACGTTATGGCTTAGTCTACAGATATTAATCTTAATTTGTTTTTGGTTTCATGAAGCTGAAAACTGAAAGTATGAAGAAGGTAGAGTTCAATCTGCTGAGCTCTAAGACCACGGCTTTCGGAAGGTCAAGAAAAGCCAATAAAAATGTGTAACTTTGGAAGATGACTTTGTAGTAAAGGATTTTGTCTAATAAATTAGAACTAACGATCTATCTCGTTTATATTTTAGTAATAATTAAAAATTTACAGTTCTCTAGGATAATAATTACGTTTTTACGATACTGCGATTACTTTAGTTGACATCTACCTGAAATTTATCAAATCAACGTTAATAGGTGTAATTTACAATATTATGTATATAAGGAAAAAATAATATGTAGAATAAATTTTATCCACATACATGGTGTGTGTTATATCTTAATAATAATTCTAACTTTTCTTAAACAGTTAATTCCAAAGATTATCAATTTTATATAGTAATTTAGACAATTGCATTGATGAAGGTTACATGAAAACAACACAGTTTAGATTCAAATTAAGAGAAAATATTTTTAAGTGATATTACTCGTAAAAATATAGTTCCTGAAAAAAGAAAGGAAACAGAAAAATCTAGTGATTATATTTTTTCAACTTAAGTTTCTAAAATACCAATACAGCCAAATGCAATTTCGGAATTGATTTTTGAAGTGAAAGAAATCACACTTGCTACTTTGAAAATAAAATCGAAATATAATAATCTCCCAATTGTTATAGAAATTCTGATGACACTCTGCATAATGTTATGATATAGTAACATAATATGGGTATATATATATATATATATATATATATATATCTTGAATTCATATTACCTTAAAAAGGATTCATAAATGGGTTTCTAGATGTTTCTATATTACATCCATTTGATTTCAGATGTGGGAAAAAAGGAAACTTATATCTATTTGGTAAATTCCATCAAAACTTGTGCTCATTGCTCATGAAAATATCCACGCATTAACAACGAACAAAAAAACAACAACATCAAATAAAAGTTAAACAAACGAAAAAGGCAGTTTCATGTGTGATTAATAAACAGGATTAATTATAATAAGTTCACCAGTTTCTTACTCTCGTATATAATCTATCAGTAAGTTGATTTATATTTTATTGTGCACAACATTAAATCATTCTAAATTATGTTATATTCATAAAAAGTGACATATTCTAAGTAAAATAATATTTCTCAGCATTTGTAACATTGGCAATTATACAAAACCGAATTACGCGTTTTATTTAAACAAATGCAGTTTTCATTTTTAGCTTTAACAGGATGCATATACAGAGCGACAACTTAATAATTTTGCATAGGTAACTTACTAAAAGAACTTTCATAGAAGACAGATTGCCTCCTCATGGCTTATTGTTGTTACCATAAGGTGCTGCCATCTGTTAAACTGAACCGACACAAACGTTACATAGGTTCAACAGTCAGTTTTTATTTGGAAGTCATTTGCTGCCAAATAAAAATTGGACTGCTTCCTCGTCGAGTTTTTGACGTCATTTTGATTAGAGTCATCACGGTCGGTGACATCTGGATTCTTCATAGATAGAAATCCAGAAAAAAAAATAATAAAACGTCACCGGTAAATCCTTTCCAAAAAAAAATGCTGAAGAGGGTTTCATAGGTCCGAAAAGTCAGGAAGAAAATTGTATGTGATGCGATAAGCATCATGATCACGAGTAACTGAGAGAGCTGTCCAATGAGTCATGATCCTTACTAAAAACTAACCGTTTTCGATGCTACGAGCGCCATCTCTTGGAATTTCTAAAGACTTATTGAATGACCCTGGTAATAATGATTTTTTCAATATGAGTTAAGATAATAAGAAATAACTAGAATGCCGCATCAATTTATCTGCAGATTAATGCTTCTCAAATTTAATCTTAATTACTTATCAGTCCAAAAAAACAAAGTACTTTAAAAGATTATGCGGAAAATTTAAGGTTTAAGGAAAAACACAGATATAACTGTATCATTATGGAAGAAGGTACAGATAAATAACTGTTTTTTTCCAGTCGTCTATATATTCTTATAATATCAAAAAGTGGGCAACGGTTGTGAGTAAATTCTCTTCCTTAACATCTGCAAATTAATAATAATATAAAGATCTATCCCCTCAATAAAATGCTGAAATATTAAATGAATGATAGCAGTAGAGAATTATGGAAACGTTGAATATTAAGAAAAAGAAAAATTTTGTTTAGTTTTGGTAATAAAGTAACAAGAGCAAATCTAATTATTATTCGTCGAATTACTAATAAATAACAAATATGACTTAATATTGATTCTGTAGAGTAAAATAAGTATTTCTTACAATAACTTGAAGAACAATTAATTACTAAGATTGAACTGTTAAAATGTGGATAAAATTGAATATTACATACGGGCTATTGAAAGTCTCGGCTTATGAATGACTGTGCAACTAAACAGTGTATTAATAATACATTTTTAAGATAAATTAATAAGAAATGAACATTAAAATTATAACGGTACTCTTTACACACACACACATATATATATATATATACACTAAAATGTATACACATATATATATATATATATGTGTGTGTGTGTGTGTGTGTGTGTGTGTGTGTGTGTGTGTGTCAACTAAAGATAGGTGGAAAAAAAGAAGGCAGAAATAAACGAGTTTATGTTCTACAGATTTAGATTTTTTCCCCTTTAACAAGTTCTTCGAAGATTAATAACAGGCTCTCGAGGCACAATAAAAGCTGTATTTCTACATCGTGAAACGAAGAGTATTTTAATGACGTAATTCCTTTTTACGAGTTACTCGGTTAAGATGAAATATCACTGTTTGAGCAAAAAAAAAAAAAAAGTTGCGGTCCTTAAAAAATATGGAATGCTTTATATGAGGTAAAATGTATTTGGACGGAGATATGATACAACTTTCACACATAGGGAATACATATAAATTTTACATGCTTGAAATGACGTATAACCAAATATATTTTATGAAATGTGATGAAAATAAGGAACGTCTTATTAAAATCCGTAAAATTGGGTTGAAAATGTTTTTTTCTCCGCATCCATTACATTTACGAGAAATAAATTTTATTCGAGAAATTTGATTATTGATTAAATAAAGATTTAAAGCATTCTTAAAGGTTTCAGTTTTTCCAAACCAATGTAGAATCGAAGAATTTGGAGTGACATTTATTTTCTTAAAGGTCTTATAATTATTTTTGATTCTGTGAGAAATACATCTAAAAAGTATGAGAATTATAAGTTATGCGAAGTAAAAATTTCCGGAAATTATAATTATAAAATAACATTTCTGGGTTAGAAAAAAATATTCTTGGTTAAACAAAAGTTGTAAGAATGGATTTCAAATATAAAACATAAGCAGATTTATTATCAATTACCAGGCGATAGCAAATATTTAATTTATGCATTCTTATAAAATACTTTTGGCAGAGGATGTATAACTTCAAAAACAATAACGTGTATATTAAGTGGTATTTATAATATAGAAAATCATGAAACAATTTTAATTGTTAGGAATGCTACAATATTTACTTCAAATATGTTTCAATGACTCTCTTAATCAGAAGAGTCATTTTGACGGCTATTGGTCTTCGGAGCTTGTAAATTATTACACATATACAGAATCTTGAAAACGCTGAAACTTAATCTGCCCGGCTTCGGAAATCAATGCCTTTTGGAAAGTGGAGAATATTTTTATTATTTTGCATAATTCAATACAGCTTTCACAAAATTTTCTTTTCTATAGATAAAAAAAAAGTATTTTTGAATAAAAGTGTAATTTACTTTTTTTATATCTTTTCAGCAAACTGGTGAATAGTTGTTTTATATACATGGAAAAACGTTTCTTCTCTTTTCTTATCATTTAAGAAAAGTGTTGCTAAACGATATTATAAGCCTAAAATTATTAAAAACATTTTTTGCACATCGATTCCACTAATTCTCATAGCACTATAATTTCTATATCTGCTAGATTCATTTTAGAATAATTTCCTCACCTAAATAGAACTCTATTCCTCATCGTAACTATTAAAAACAAAAAACAAAATATTTAAAGTATTTTAATTGCAATAGTACAGATACACTGACGCATTTAAATTTTTCAAAAAATTCATTAGTGTTTCTACTTTTGTTTAATCGTGATCGCCAAACGCCTGTCGTCCTATGAAATATTTTCCGAGAGCTTTAGGTAACTCATTCACCTTGAACCACTAACTATCCTTAAAATTTACATTTTCTTAAGGTACAAGAATGCTCCACAAATGATAATGTCATAGTATAATAAAATGTAAAATATAGTTTATTTTTACGTAGAAAATTATGAACTATATATATATGCAGTTAATTTTAAAAAAAGTACCAGTATTTTCAATACAAAAATCATCCCAATATGATAAATATGATATAGAAAATTTAAGAAATTAGAGAAGCTTTTCATTAAATGCATAATATTCAATTCTTGTAAGTCAACTAGAACGAATACCGAAATAGAGGAAAAAATTGTGGAAAACTTAAGAAATAACAATTTCTGATTCATTAACGTGATCTACATGAACCGGTGATATGGTATACCAAGTTATATATAGAAATAGGGTACCATAAAATTTCAATAATTACTAAGAAATAACGTAGATATCTGATTGAAATTTATTATATTTACTTATGATTAGAAGATATTGTTATAAATTACGGCTGTTCATGCTGATTTGTTAGCATTCAGAAAGCCGTAGATTGAAGCTAATTTCATTATCATAAATATTTAATTATAATTAAAATAATCAAAATAGAAACTTAATTTTCCTCATTATTCTTAAGATTTCTCTACTTATTCACTAACCAGGTTCATGCATTTCTTCCAGCGTTTGTAGATTTTAAAGGACCGCCATTAAAAAATTCAGCAGACTGAACTCTATATTCTACAAACAATTGTTTGCCTTAATCTACGGCTTCTTTAAACCAAACAAATCAACCTTAATAAATGTACTTAATAACATCATATACATAACAATCATTTAATATACAGAATAAAATTTAACTATATACATCATTTATTTCTTAGTTATAGTTAAAATTTTACGATATACCATTGTATATACAAAATTATTCAAAATGATCTATACAATTTCAAAATTCCATATATTCAAAATTAAGCGATACAGAATGATAAGTAATACATGGATATAAAGGGAAAATGTTGCAGTTTTATATTGTGAATAACAGATGGCCCTCGTACGTTCTTCAAGAAGTTGTTTTCCGAAAGCTGTTTTAAAAGCTTTCCCGCAGGTACTTCGCAGTTGGATCAATCGCAGTGGACTGATAACTTGATGTTACACAACTGGACACCTAAATCACCTTATATGTGACTACCTTGTCTAATAATCTGACATAGCCCATGAGATTTCTTCCTTTGGGGGTTTTTAAATGATGAAGTGTATGTGTCATCATTATCTACAAATTTATTGGAACTACAGGATTAGATTTCTGCTGTTGTGCGATTCATTATTGTTAACACCTTACTGCGTGTTAGCTAGGAATTTACATATCAAATTGACATTAAACATGAAATTAAAGGAAGTTTTATCAAACACCTGTAAATATATAATCTGTATTTTTCATTTGCATTCATGTATTACTTATCATTCTGTGTCCTTTATTTTTGAAAATAGAGAATTTTGAAATCGGATGAAGCATTTTAAATAGTCTTGTTTTTTTGTTTTTTTTTTTCATGAGTCGATTTTGAAGAAATAGCGAAACAGGAAATAATTTTAGCAGTCCATAATCTATATATTTCTATTAATTTACTGAGATAATAAATATTTAGTTAAATCTTTAATCCTATTGAATGAGACTTTACATATTATAAAGATAAAATATTAGAAAGATTAACATGATTATCAATTTTTTCGTACGGCATTAATGAACACTTTGCGTGCCACGGGTGGTCGGCCTCTCACTTTGATCGTTAATTTTAACAGTGAAGTTGCTAACAATCTTAGAAACACGCATTTTGACAACAGAGATATACGAAATGTTTAAATTGAAACATTTTCAAACTTTTCGTAAAGACCCGAAGTTTGTAACTTCCTGGAATGAAATTATTAGTCTTGTAAAGTCTGCACTTCCTTACTCTGTTCCTGCACTATATCTTATTAATTTATATTAAGCGATAATGATTAAATTTCATTTGAAGTCATGTGAGAGTAAAACAGTTCTTTATTAATTATTACTGTATAATAGCTATAATGTTACATTTTCAATGAACCTTACCTAACACACAATCCTAATTTATGATTTAAATAAAAATTATAACATTACCAGTTCACTCGTACTTAGTGCAAATGATAAACTTCACGTTACGTTTTCAAAATTAACAACAATTCTCACCCTATGCATAAAGGGTACCAAGATATGGGGGGAGGAAATAAAATGCCAAGTTTATGACATTTCTTTTTTATGACATTTTTGTTTTAAAATTATTCTTAAAGCTTTGGTATTTTATGAGCCTAATATTTTTTTGATATTTTATGATACTTTAATAATTTTTTTGAATTAGAAAAGTTTTTTTTTTTTTAGTCAAAATGTTTTGTTTACCTTTGAGTTGAATATGTACATAACTTTTCAGACATATCTGCATTTATGTATCATTTTAAAACAAATACTCCCTAAATATACATATTATTTTATCTTCCATACATAAAAAAGCATAAAAAACTAGTAAACCAACTTTTTTAATGATATCACTGTATATTTTCTTTAAAAAAATTATAGAACCTTGTAATTTTGGAAAATTAAATTTTTTTTCACACAAAAACTGTTTCTTGCAACTTAAATATTACTTAGAGGGGAAAAAACGTTTTATGTTCTCTATACGTATAAGTATTCATTATAGAAGCATTAAAAATTTGAAAATATATTGTATATTAGTTTTCATTAAAATTGTACCAAAATGTAAAGATATCACACAATTTGTGTCCATTCCCAACTAGAAAAAAAAATCTTTTTCATGAAAATAAATTACTTTTATAGTGCCACAGAAGGACTAAAATACTGATTTTAAGCACTGAAAAGATCTAAGTTCTATTAACAATTTGGAAAGATATGTATCATAAAAACAAGGAATTTTAGTTCTGGTTTTTCACAGTTCCTCACATATCGAAATAACTTTAGCATTACAATCAGATTTTTAAGAAGCATATGTACCTTTTCATTAAAATTGGTTCCAGAATGCATTTTAATTTCGACATAATGGAGGATTTTGTATCTTCTTTCTTTTTCATATTTCAGTCTTATACATAAATTGTTATCGAAATTGATTGCATTTTAAATATAACTCTTCATAATATTTTCACTTAAATTGTATTTTATGTGTATCCGAAAAATATTTTATTAAAAAGGATTTTTGACTTTTAAATTACCGGGATATTTTTACAGTTTAATTCAAAATACAGAATAAAAAAAGCAATTATCTAAAATACTAACTTTCTAAGTTAATAATACCTTAAGGTTAAGCATTAGAATAACACATGTATATTGATTCATGTTGCACTGAAATTCTGTGTTATATGAAATACGTTTCCATGTAAAACAGAACAAAAAAAAAAAAGAAGTAATAAAATATGTTTTATAGAAACATAGGGAAGGAAAAAAGAAGAGAAAATGAAATAAATATTTAAAATAAAATTGAGTTTAACATTCATTTTATAAATCAATATATCTTAATTATTTTGAACCTATAAAGTTCCAATAAATATAACTATTAGTATATAGACATAGATAACACTCTAAAAATAATGTTTTGCTGTTTTCTCTACGATAAGTATTTTTCCGTTAAAATGATTATAAGTATTAATAAATTTCTATATGAGTGAATTATTTAAATTGACTGTTATTCTAATTACAGTAGTTTCTCGTTATTTTGAAGTACAATCACAACCCTTAAGCACGCTGTTCAGTAAAACGTAAATTTTAACACGCCGTTTTACTATGGCTTCCTCGGTAATCAATCACTTGTGATATCACTCCTAGACATTCAAGTATCATAATTATTATTTTTTTTACATTATTTAAATTCAGATAAAACATTTGTTCAAAACTGTTGTGTTTGTTCATAAAAGAGTTCAAAACTTCCAGTTAATTCCAGACATAAATATTTCCCCACCCATTATATTTTATGTATATGAATCAGTATTTCTTTGAAACTGAAATGTACCAATTTGGAATATTTTTGTAAGAGATTATTTACAAGGACTTGTGGTCAACGAGAGTAGCTGTATGCTCAAATATTTTGTATTGGTCATAATCTAAGTGTTATGAAGCTTTGTTTTGTGTAAGTTATTTCCATAATAATTAAAAATAATGTCGAATTCATTTAAACGTAAACAAAATGTTTATACGATCTAAGAAAATTTCAATATTATCTAAAGAATTCAAACAATAGCAAAACAAGAAGAAAAACCAAAAGAAATTAATTTTCCGGATTCTGAATGCATGGATAGGTAAAAAAAAAGATGATAAACTTCGTCAGATTGTTTGTAACGTTGATAATAATTAAATAAAGGAACTGGACAGCAGGAAACATCAATCTTTACAGATATTGGTATGATTTTTTTTTCATTTCCCCCCTTAATTTATGGTAATAATGTAACTGAAAAAACTGTGCATTAACCATACCACCCTGACAACCGCGTGTTAAAAAATTCAGATTGTGACCTTGGACAATTCGTAATTTTCTCTTCACTAACTAAGGAGACTTTTTTGTAATTCGAATTGCATAAAGTTACAGTCACTTCCCAATCAAAAGGAAACGTGATCGATAGAAGTAAAATAATTAAGATATTATGATACATAAGTGAAATAGAATTAATGGAAAATATAATGACATGATTACACAAAACTGTACTTTGGATTGAAATTATTGTATTAGTTTTGAGGATTGAAGAGAGTTCTACTCTAAATATAAAACAGCGTAGTAGATTGATGAATTGAAAACGTTTGATGAGCAAAATATATTTTTTTCCTAAAGTAACAGACTCAAATCCAAAAGATATAATAATATGTCGAATAAAAATAACAATAAAATAGATTATTCAAAAATAAATATGGAAGTAAAGGAATTTCTGAGCAATATATATATATATATATATTTCTTTTTGTTTTATAATAAACCATTTATAAAACATTGGAAAGAATATATCGATAACAGTAACTCTTCTATAACTGGCCATATCATATAAACGCAACAGCTCATAGCATAATGCAAGAAAATATAGCACCTAAAACCACATTAAGATATTTTCTTCCAACTTAGAACGGTCAAAAAGACAGCTAAGAATGACGGTTTCTTTTTCAGCCATAACTCAATAACGGACCGCACATAAAATTCCGATAATCCCATTTTTCAACCCTTGTCTTAAATTTAGAACATCCCGAATATCCCATTAAGTTAATGGAATCAAACGATATATCTGGGTAGATAGAAGGGTGAAGGTGTTGGCAGTCCTTTTATCATTTCAATGCCATTCGCTTGTCTTTACTCGTTTTGCCATTTTGATCATTTTGAATTCCACCAAAGCGAGTCATAGAGAGGACTTTATGTTTTTCAGGATCCATTAAAAAATAAAACTGTCAAAGTAGTGAAAACAGACATTTGAATTAAATTATACGAGACATATAAGTTTTTGCAAAAGTTAAAAGAATTATTTGTTTGTAAGATGTTTTCTTGTTGTATATAATGAATTTAGAATTCATATTATGTCTTTAGTTATTATATTCTAATATAATGCTTATATTATACAAATTTTGTTTGTCTTCTATACTTCTTAATGTAATGAAATTTACAAAAGAAAATGCATGCTAAAAACACATAAATTAGTTTAAAAGGAAAATATAACGTTGGTAAAAAACGAAGTTTTAGAACATAGGTTTTTATTGAAACTTCACACTTTCCGTAACATAATTTTCTTATGCCTTAAATCTTGAGCACAAAAGGGAACTTTGAGTCAAATTGAATTTATTCAATAATTAGTTTTAATCATTTATTTTCTTATTTGATACATATTAAGTTTAACAAATAAAATAAATACGTGTGAAAATATTTAGCTAAAGTAAGCATTATGTTGATCAATTAAGCTACGTGTAATTAAAATTAAATCAAAAGATTAATTATGTTATTAAATTTAATATTATATCAGATACACTTAATTAAAATTAAAGCAAACGATAAAATATTAAATGTCATATTTGGCGACTTGGCAAGAAATTTGGCGTAAAATTTAATTCCTTAAATAATTAGTTTTAATCAATTAATTTTTATTAATTATGATTAAATTATCATATTGTAATCTAACACAATCGTGTATAGAAAATTTCAGCTCAAATGAGTGATTTAAGTGTGAGAAAAAAACTTTTGATGTTTTGAACCAGGCGAAGTTAAAATGTGAGTTATAAAGAAAACCCATTAATAACAGAATTTTCAATAACTTGACATTCTGAGTGAAAGTGTAATGTACGAATTACTATCAAGCAATTATACTTACAGAATTCCAAATTTCACATAAGAATCTCTAAGAATTTTAAAAATAACGATATTTAATTGTTTTAGTATCTTAGTAAGTTTTAAAACATTACTTTTGCGGTCAGTTAAGGTGCATCCGTACACTATTAAAAAGTCAATAATGTCAATATTTTTTATTTCCCAATTTAAATATTACTTAAAAATTTATTTTTTTTCCTTTCCAATTTGTGTGCTTTGAATTTTAATCGAAATTAATTTCTGAAACCGAAAAGGAGTGTCTGCAATCTGGAAGTTAGCAGAAATGTTAGTTTACATTTTTATTTTTAATACATATCTTTTAAATATACGATATTACGAAATAAGTTTCAAAATATGAATTTAAGTTTTCAGAATTTTTTTGAAAACGTAATTGCCAACTGAACTTTATAATTATAATTTTATCTAGAATTTGGCAAAAAAGAGAGTTCGTTATTGTATGTTTACATTAGTTTTGTTTTCTGAGCTGAATGTTACAAGTTCCTATTTAAGTTTGCTCATCTCTGAAAACTACGTTTAAAAAAGAGTAATACTAAATTCAGAATTAGTACCCGAAGAAAATATGATTTTCTTGATAATGGAGATACAAAAAGAAATCATTCTATATATAGTTGTATAAAATCCTTAACAATCTTTAATGTGATATAAAAGGCTTTGAGATACTTTGAATTCTGAAAAGCGTCATCTTTTACTCCAAGTTTAAGTTCTTTTTAAATCAAAACCAATGAAAATCGTATTAGCACTTTTAGTGTTCTGCATATTTATGTAACTGTTAATATAAAGGAAATCCCAATTATAAGCGTAATTAAATATGAGTGAGCAATTAATAGCAGTAGTTGTACTTGTATTTCTCAATCAAAACTTTACATTTAGGTACACCTTGCCTAAAATTAACTTCTTCTAAAACTTTAAATAATTTCAGAGCTCTTTATAAAACAGCGTTTAATACCTTGAACACAATAATAATTTCAATCATTTATTTAAAAGTTTTAATTTTTTGTTCATATCTTAAATTTACTGCATATTTATATAAATATTAAAGCTTACATATTTTGTGTGAATGTGGTTAAGAAATATATGTCATATCTGCATAAAAAATAACCTAATTTTATCAAATGGAAAATATGAGCCCAATTGATGGAATATGTTTTCATGAATGTGTACTAGAATCCTAAAAGACTACATTTTGAGAAAAACACATATGCAGATACTTTTCCCTGTGATGTAGCAAAAGTTTTCGTAATTACTTTAATTCAATATTCGAACGTTCTGTTAATCAATTTATAATAATTAACACAAACATGGTTTCATCAAAACACACTTTACATTTTATCATCAAAATCAAATTTTGAAAAACTTCAGTGAATCATTTTCCCTATGCGTTTTATGAAAATGTTTTCGCTGCAAATTGGATAAATTTGGCCACTATTTAGTTAAAGAATTTAACACAGAGTATTGTCTAAGCTAAACATATTCCATGTATTATTAACTTTAGTGTAGCCATTTGGACAATTACGCTTCAATTCAAGTGAGGAAATCTTCGAATAATAATAGTCAACCGTTAAGTTTACATTCATTAATCATTAATGGAGGCTGACTCTAACAGTGCCTTAAGCCTTAGCTTTGAGTTTATGGTCGTAATTTAAGCAACATCAACTGCGTGTCAGTAGTTATGATCCTTCATGTATGTGAAAGGAGAATTAATTGACACAAACATTTGTTAAAAATGACCTGCTGAGGTGTTTATTATGGAACCACCTTCTTTAACGTTATGCGATCAGTTTCTTGCAACGAAAATGTGTTTTTTGAAGAATAATAATATTAGAACCAATATTATTATACAATTGGCAATAATATGTATTCCTTTATAAATATGAATTTTCTGCATTACGTTTTCACCATTTCAACATTATATTTAATTATAACAGTGAACATTTAAACAACAAAATATTGCTTATCTTGAAAATATTTTCTTTCCAAAGAAGATCGAAAATTGGATTATTTATTTTATTTTCCGAGAACTGGTGATTCACATCAAGGCGGAACATTCCAAAAAAGATAGATAAACAGTATTATAATAATTGAACTTCTCTTAGTTCCAAACTTTCAAAGGATGCGTCTCAAAGACAACTTTTTGTTCAGCTCCGTTTAGTTGGATTTCTATTCTCTCTCTTTTGGGATGAAAGTCACCATCTGTATTTTACGATTAGGAGACTTGTTGTTCTTCTTCATCTCTCAATCTTGCCTCTGATTCTCAGAGAATTTAAGAATCATTTAAAATTGTATAAATCTTTCTAGATCTCGGGAAATACATTAACATTTATCATTAGTTAACATTTTATAAGTGATGTACACTTAGTATTCTTCTAAAGTAGGAGATATAAGGAATTTCTACTTCATAATTATACGAAAACGCTATGCATAATTTTAAACATATACCAAGGATTACTATTATTAATCAAGATTTAAAACTTAAAAATCAGTAGCATATTGCATATCAATGAGATTCTTATTATTTATTCTCCATATAGTTCTGGTACGTTTCATGATTTAGTTTCCTATATTAAAGTACTTTATTTTTAGCTAGTTTCTTTTCAAATGAGAAAGTGCTTTTTGTAAATATATCACGCTTATTTTCTGATAAGGGTTGCGTCACTACTCTTAAGGTTTTCTGTAAATACGTAGTTCTTTTATATATTAATAGTATTGAATTTTTGGTTAATATTCTTAGTTTGTTTTATAATTGATATTTTGTGAAACATTCCTATATGTGTGGGTATATCTTTATATATATATATATATATATATATATGTATATGCAATTATAAATTTTGAATAGTGAAATAGAATAATTATGTTATTACTTAAGAATTTTTCAGGTGAACGTATGTGCTCAATATTCAATTCCTTATAAATAAATAATACTCAATATATCATTACTTTATTACTTTAAATTTGTCCAGTGCTTCATTAATAGTTTTCAAAGGGTCATAAGATTATGTATATGTTTTCAAAGGATGCAAATTTTAAAAAAAATTATTCTTGTCTTGACTTAGGAATTATAGAGACACGTTTTAAAACAATCATACATCTAAAATAGGGTTTCATTCGCACTAGGTATAGCACCATTAATTGGGATTTGATTGGGGCATGACTGAAAATGAACAGTTGTGAGTGATATACGAATGTATCATAAAAAATAAATGAGATTTTCGAAATTTTATTCAATTCATATATAAAGCTCGTAATATCACTAAGAAGTTCCTGTATCATTTATTTTATCTGAAGCATTTATACGTATACGTTTGGCATCCATTTAAGATGGCGAACATACTGGACAAATGGACTGAGCGTACGAGTATATCGGTTGGTTTTAAAGAGGTTAAGAAGTTACAAGACTCTAAAGTGTGTCGTGAGATTGCTACAATATATGGTGCTGATCTAATGGGTAACTTAAGGATGCTTTTCACTGACGGTACCGTCTCATGTAGTTCTGCTTTTGCTCGACTCAACGCTGCATGCAGCTCAAGACTCATGAAACCTGTTGGATTCACGACCTTGAAAATATGATCCACATTCTCCCTCTAATCTTGATATCGACTTCTCCAATTTTTATTTATTACCCAAGGATAAAGAACAAAGATAAAGTTTTCATAGATATTATTTTCCTTTGGTTGTCTATGTACAGGCAGAAAAAATTGGCTTCATAAACAAAATTAAATTTTTTGCTATTAAAACTGAGATTATTTCACCTTTCAGTAAGGTAAATACCTCAACAAATAAGGATATTCTACATTAAAAATAAAATAGATATGGACTTTCATACATACTAGACTTTTTTTCTGGAAGTATTTGAAGTTCTTAGGGAACAATAACTTTTAAAATACTAAAATATGCATGGTAAATTAAACGTATGTAGGAAATTGTAACATAAAAATAAATTCCATATAATATAAATATATCTGGTATAAAATATTTTACATCTGAGACATTTATTTTAAATACAACTTGAAATTTTTAGACTCTAATCCGCCATATTCTTAAACAAACTCATTTATAAAAGTTATTAAGCATACTTGACAATTGCAGAGCATATAAATAACCCAAAATTTTTCATGGCCCCACAAAAGCTTCCTAGAGCTATTTACCCCGTATAGAAATTCTCTCTCTCTCAAGTGTGTGTTTGTGCGTGTGTATAACAAATTAACTCCACATCATTACAAACATAAATTACGTTAATGATCTTTGTTAAAATTCTCCCTCATTTATCGCAACGTCTTATCAGCAACGATATTTCATGGAGTGACTAAATGGTAAATATCACACACTCTGTACTATTTTCTTTGAAATATTGTTCGCTGATTCTTTTCAAATTGTTGTATAGATTTCACTTTATTCCAAGTTACTTATCTTCATTATAGGTAAAGGAAATAATCTTTTTTCACTAATCTCCAAAGAAACTTTCCAAGTTTTAGTATAGGATGATTAATTTTAGAGTCTGAAAAGCTAAACTGTGTTTACTGTTTCATACATCTCAGAAGATTAAAAAAAGAGAAATACCTCCTACTGATAAATTGTTGTTTAATCGCAAGTATTTATTTATGTCCCTGAGTGAATAGCTTTGTTCTGAGATAAACTTAAGTATATAAATTATGTTTGTGAATAATACGTATTATTTTCTCATTTTCAACATTCACATACAATTGTATTTCTCTCTCTCTCTGTATATATATATATATATATATAAATCTCTCTCTCTATATATATATATATATATAGAGAGAGAGAGAGAGAGAGAATTATAGATTTTATTTTTGTATATTTTGTCGCTGAACTTTTTTGCATCATTTAATCATTGAACTCTTTTGTAATTCAGATTTCCCAATTCAGCCTACCAAGTCGCAAATGGGGAAGGTTGGTACCATTAAACTAGTTTAACCCCGCTTATTCGGTTCTCAGCCCGAAATTGCTTTTTGACTTGCTGGGTTCCATATTTTCATTTATTTTTTCTTTCATTTTTACATTTCTTTCTGGATTTTTGTCTTTTTAAATATTTTAAATTATTCTTTCACAAACTTTCAGTATATATATATGTGTGTGTGTAATAAAAAATTATAAATCACAGATGAGTAGCAAAAACAAAATTTCATGAGTAATGTGTCAACTAATTCAAGTTCAGTCAAATATCAAATAAATAGACGAATAAAGCTTAAACCTAATATTTAATCAAACAATCAGCATTCAATGTATTTACTATGCCTGTTTCAGCAATTATTGTGCGTTTTCGACAAATTGATTTTACTTACTAAAATTAATGATTTTACTAAAATGATTTTACTTAAAAGGTTTACTTATTATTACAGGTAGATCCGATTCAGAATAGTATCAATCTCCATCAACAGTACAATTCCCTGTCTACCACTACTCTTATTTGTATAGCGAGGAAATAAAGGAGACGGAATGATCTTCTAACATATGAAAGCACTTGAGATCATGAGTTACATATTCAGATTATATTTTAAAACTTGACCACTAATAGTGGGCTTTTCATATCTCTGATAAAAGCTGTTTGAATTCCCAATATAGTTCTGAACAATTTGTAAATATTAATTTATGTATAAAATTGGTGCGTAGAAATTACCATAAATACAACAGAAAGACACTACTCCTCCATTCTTTCAGAACCTTTGGATTAATATTTACTTTGGATTAATATTAATATTTACTTCCATCTATGTCCTATCATTTCGTCTCTTATCTTCTTTCTCGCTTCACTTCAATTTATTTATTAAATATGCTTTGGAAAAGTGGGAGTTGAGTTGTTTGAATTAAATTACGTTCCAGAAATCTCCATAAGGACAGTTAAAAGGAAATTAATTTCATATCATTAAAATGTTAATAATAAAATATTTTCATCGGCCCATCATGAACTAGAAGTAACTACAGTAAAATAATGAAACAATATTGTTTAAATTAGACATAACTATCTTGTCTCTTCAATCAGAAACAGAAATTTTGAAATTATCATGAAAAATGCTGGAACAATATAATTTTCTTTTCTGTTTTTACACACTTAGTCTTATAATTCGTTAACAGTGATTTGTCCTTCCTTTCTAATATTTTGTAAATTATTCCCACATTTTGTAACATTATTTAAAGTTATTGAAACCTATTTATAACAAATAAGTTGCAGAGTCATATATCACTTGTTTAAAATATATTTTAAACTTTATTATTCCATAATTGACATAATTAAAATGGTCTTATAAATTCTTAACTGACTGTAAGATTAAGGAAATAAAAAAATTTAATTAAAATACATACCATATTTCAATTGAAGTAAGGCTTTAAAAGTAAGATAATAAGATTAAGTTGAAAATTAAAAACAATAAGCAATCTTTAAATTGTTGTATAATATAAAACAGGAATAAATAATATACAAGCAAATAATCTAATAATAAATTACTCGACTATCCGTATAATCTATTAATAAAAAGTTTTAATATAGTAATATAAAACTTAACTGCATTTAAAAAGTAAAAATAAAACCACTAACTTAAAAATAGACGATTTCTATTATGTTCGCAATGGGCAAAAACACCACCAAAATCTACAATGTGGCAATCAGGTAAAAAGAAAAATTAAAATAAGACAATCAAATCAAATCTGGTGATAAAGCAATATAAAATGCTTTCTCAGGCTTCGGGGCAGAGAATGAGCAGATGTACTACAGTATTATAAATGTAACCTTCCCACTCAGCGTATTTACCTCATGACAAAATGCTCAGAATCTAAAACGAATTTAAATTTCTTAGTCTATACATATATAGAGACGCTTAAAGAAGCGAAACTAGCAAAATCAATCCATTTATTTTTGCTTTTCATAAAAAAAAATCGTTTTTCCCCCTTAATTATTCGTCTTCTTTGTCCATGCTATTTCTGCAGATTCACCTTAGTAAGAGTCTTTTTCACAATAGATCTTCCACTTCTTTGTACGTGACCAATTAAGAGGGAGTTGATGAGTGTTTGGAGCCAATCAGGCAGTGACCTCTAGGAAATAGAATACTAACTTCGCTGACGGCTCTTTTTTGTCATAGGTATATTTACGGAGCTGATTTAATTACTAAGAAGAGTACTCAGTTAATCGATGTATTAGTTTAGTACAAAATGATTCCTCTGATTTTCTTACTAATGAGAATTTTTTTTATCAGTAATGAATATTAAGTAAAAAAGCTTTTATCGTTATACATTCTCTGAAATTTAACAAATTAGAACACTATTTTATTTTACATTTGATTCACAAGGTTTTAATTCCTATTTTTATAGATTTTTCTTATTTCCATATGAAAATATTTACTTGGATTTACAAGTAGAAATATATTTATCACATATAGCAAAAATTAAAACAAACTATATGCTATTTTATTTTAATAACTGTGAATTAAAAATATCAGTTCCATAATTTTTAGTGGCTTTTTTCCCAAGTTTCTCATTATTTTTTAATTCATTTCCTTCGAATTCATTGGTTTATATTTTAGGAAACATTTTCGAAGGCAATAATAATAAAAATGTTCAAAGATGTATAAAAAAAAACTACCAAGTTTGTTTTCTGTGAATAAACAATGTGTATTTATTAATGTTTTTTTATCATGCTTCATTTAATTCTTCAAAATTAGATTTTACACTATCGAATAAAGATTGATTAAGGAATATTAATGTTTGATTACTCATAGCTATAAATATATTTGGTTAAATATTGTTCATAAAAATAAATATACATCCAGAATAATATAACTTTTTTAAAATTTATGATCATAATATGCAAATATGATATGAATATATATAAATATGTAGTTTAGGATCTATGATCATCAAAATAGGAAAATGCTTCTTTAACATTAAATATTTTGAATTAAAAAAAAGAAGAAAAAATATGCATTAAATGTCCCGTCTTCCTTTTGTATCTCTTTTTAGGAACTACATATTATGAATGGAGAAAAATATTAAGTATAGAATTATTTTACATCTTTAACAAACATCAAATTTAGCTCAGGGAGATTGAACATCTTGGTCATTCTTAATAAGTTCTAGCTTTTCTTATTAAATGTTTCATTCATACGGATTTTCTGACATGTAGTATATATTCAGTTCAAAAAAAAAGTATCGGAAATGCTTGGAACATAGTTGAGCTCGATAAATATTTTTCATCAATACTTATATATATATATATATATATATATATATATATATAAACGAGTTATATTGATATTGGTACTGAAATTTATAGGAAAAGAAACAACAGTACTTTAATCAAAAACAAATTAATACATTTTAATAAAAATTATTAGAGTAATTAAGAGAATTAATTAATTAAATTAATAGAGTATGGAAGAAATCATATGAAGCTCTACAAATAATTCATAAAGAAAGTAAACTAAATGAAAAATTAAATTGAGGATTACTATAAAAAGAGATAGTCTTATAAAAAGAGATAGATAAATTGAAAAACTATAAAAACTAAAATTTGAAGAAAAGCTTGAAAAAGGAGTACAATGTACTGAATGTCCTAAGAGTTTTTATAACGTTAGGAAGGGTACCAAACCAAATGCTTCAATATCTGATAGATAGGTTAGTCATTACTACAGGAAACTATAAGATTATTTATTTACTTCAATAGCAAATTTTACATTGTGAAGATAAAATACACCTTTGCCTACAAGCAATTTGAGTCTCAATTTAATATAAACTTCGCTACATTTGGATAATTAAATTTGTCCCTCGTGAATAAGTTGAGTGTTTTGCACCAAGATAGTTGTTTATTGAAACTCATAAAGCCATTTCATATTTTAGAAGAAATTATGTTTAAGAGATGATTAAGATCAGAATTGTTCTTCATTCTTATCTGCTGTTTTGTTTATAATATAAATGCATTTTTTATTTTCAATCATCGATTTTTTTATTAAATTATTTGAATGTACGAGGGCTATTCCAAAAGTATGTTTCATCTTTTTTTTTACAAGGGAAATTTTATGGTTTCGTCTCAAATGCACCATGTACCATTTAACCATGATCTGTTTACCTTGCGCTATTGTTCAACATCGTCATATTTGTCATCGAGACATTTGTCGTAGCGTGCATTAATTTTCTAGAAATTATTCTGATAAAATTCAGTGTCCTATTAAGCAAGGAATTTTCTTCATCTTGCTTCACTTCAGAATTGTTTTGGATGAACCTGAGCATGATGAATACGCAGTATGGTCAGTACGCCTTATCGCTAACACCATGTCCTGCTTTCGGGTAGTCTTCGTTGGTGGATGTGGAGGGACGGTCACATCTTTCTCATACACGGTCTGTAGACTTTCAGGGATGACTAGTCCCCCGTGCGCATGTCTAGTCTCCGTTACCACGCTGTTCTGCTGCTACTCGCTTTCTTTCGTCACTTTGCGCATGTGTCATTCCTCCTCAACTGACGCTGCTACTTCCGTCTTTTAAATAGCAACGAGTGTAGAATCTTATGGTGGTTGTTTGTTTCATCTGATGCTCTTTCGGAAAAAAGGATAAACCGTATTTTCGGAGCACCCATTTGTAACTTAGTTTATTGAATTTAAGTACAGCGTTCTTTGATATTACAAAACCCTGGCGGATTATGTCATTATATTCTACATTCTAAGAGGTCATTTCCAAACCAAAGCCATTTAAATTAATATTATTGGATTTAGATGTTAAATACTAGAGATATATAACATGCTTGATATACAATATGTTAAATATGCTTGAGAGTTAAGATAAAGTTCTGAAATAAATCAAATTATTAACTTCTACTAAGACTTACGATAAGTTCTTAAATTTTATCTTTTTAATAATATGCTTCTCTATCACCAAGTCGCCTTAACAAATGTTGACTACAAATCTTAGGAAATTTCTTTTCCTTCAAGCGATATTGAGCTCTGAACAAAAAAAAATGAGTAATTTCTCAAAGAAAGCAATAAAACGTACATTCAAAATACAATAAATTGCTATCATTTTTTACGAAACTGCAGTCTGCCTTATCTGTAACAAACTGTCACTTTGAAAGATTCGGCTTTCCGCAGTTGGCTTGGGTTGGAACAAAACAATAAAAAAAAAAGAATGTGCAGAAAAAACTGACACTGAAAGTGAAAATATGTCGTTTTCTGAAAGAACAGTTCCGGTACTTCAGAATACTTCATGAAGTAGTGTCTTAGAAGGTGAAAGTAATATATTTTAGGAATTCTTTCACGTCTACGTTTTTCTCCTACTACAACAAAGGCATTTGAAGGTATACATTTCAACATGATACCAATATATTTCATGAATCTAGAAAAACCTTACAAAGAATATTTATTTGCTCCAAAAGAATTTTTTTGAGTTCTTTTGTAGATTTCAGTATGTAGATAAGTAATTAGCTAAATAAATTTGTTGATGATGTTTTACTTTTCTGAAAAGTTTATTGTAGTCAGTACAAATATAGATATCTAGTTATTTCAAGAACTATTCTATCGTTTCCTTAAATGTAGGCAGATTTTTTTAAAATTTTCATGTTGTAGATACGGATGAAAACAAGTGCATTACAATATAATGTTAATCAAACAGAATACAATTGCATTTTTTAAATTAAATTTATTTACATCTATTTTTAAAATAAACTCTAATTATTAATTTGTTGTTACAACTCAATGAATTTGTAGAACCCATTGATAAATGATAAGAGTTTTGTACAATACTATAATATAGTTTTACTTCCTTCATATCTCAGTCTATTCGAATTTTACATAATCATTTGAGTTCTAAATATTTACTTAACCGCTATTTTAACTCACAATTTTAATAAATTCTTAGTTATCACAGCTCAATTATTTCCTTTTATTGATGATTTTATTGCATGCATTTGTCTTGCTTATCAAATATATTTAAATTTATATCATGTTTTCATTTCATACTCTGTGGATGCGGTAGAATTCAAATAATCCAAAGTGTCATAGAAACGTGTGATAGATAGAATTTAAATAAATATTTGCCAGTCATTTTTAATGAGAGTATAATATTTCATTTCTGCATAAAATGAACAATTAATTTGAATATACATTAGGAACGTATTATATTTCTATCGAATGAAATTCGATTAATATTTGAACAATCAACAATTTAAAAATCAAAGTATTTAAAATATAAGTAATCTGTTTCATATTGAAATGAATCAATATGATACAAGCTGTATTATATAGGAACTTCTAAACAAATTCCATACGCTAAAAATGATCGTCTGCTTCCGCTTGGAGAAACTGCTATATTTGCAAATAAAAATGACGCAAGCATTTTTTATTCAATATCAGACTTATTGTTTCACACAACACATGAAACAGATGAGCACTACATCAAATGCTGAAACTTTCTTATTCTTAAACAGACTATACTTGGCCCACACAATAATGGAATTGAAGATTTTGATTTAGGACGATACCTCGTATAGTATTTGAATAAAAAGGGAAAGAGCCGTAAAACTCAATGCAGACATAATACTCAAGGATGTTTAAGATCCACTAGGGTTTAAAGGCTCTTTTTTCTATGCGGTGACCCTGCATTCCTCCTGGAGTCGCATTTAAATAAGAAGCTCACCAAGATGTTGCTTACTCATTTTGACATTCACTCACAGACTCACACAAATATGACAGATCCACACAATACACTTGTAAAATATTTGACACTCACACTCACAAAATGAAGCAATTCACCTATTCATGAAGCATATCCAAGTTTTGGACTTCACTTGTCATCCTCCAAATATGTGAAATAACGTAACAATTAATTTCATTCCTGTTTATTCAATACGTTAAATGAATGCATTAAATAATGGTCTTATTTGTATCATTGTATTAACATTCTCATCTATGATCATAGTTTAATCTCCCAAAATACGACTCACTTTTTCCTAACAAATATTAATTTTTATTTTTAGTTCATTAAAAAGAGAAAAAGTTTCATTATCTGTATAATAATTTTCTAGATTTGAATTGATCGTGTTGATCAGCGTCTTCCTAAATATAGTTGTTACTAGTAGAGGAAGAAGTGTCGAACAATTGTCAATGAAAATGTGTAAGCGTATGATGCTGCGGTACGAATAAGATGCCTTCTGCATATATTTACACTACTCTTCAACTTCTTTCTGAAGTTATATCAAAAGATATGAACTTTCAGATGTCTCATTAAATTCACTTCTCTGTGACCTGCCTGCAGTATTCATACAGATATCTAGCGAATATGAGTGTTCCTAATATTTCTGCTAGTTATTGCTTGCAACATATATATTTCACTTCAGAGTCAACTCTCCATCTTCCGAATTAATAGTGTGAATCAAAATGGTCTCATTTTAATGGTGCTCTCTAACGACTTCGTAACTGGTACTTACGTAAATTTTTAATGCACGTTTTTATTCAACGATACATTTAACATTTTTATGAGCATTTTATGATCAAACACCCATTATATATATATATATATATACGAGGCATATTTTTTAAGTAAGTACCGTTTTGAAATTAAAAAAAGACGTGCAAAGATATCGCAATAATTTTATTTTTACATGAAAGCCTGTACCTTAATCTACTTTTCTACATAATTTCCGTGAATATTGAGGCACTTCTCATAACGTGGCACCAGTTTTTGAATACCCTCCTCATAAAATTCTGCCGCCTGACTTGTTAACCACTGCATCACAAATGTTTTGACTTCGTTATCGTCTTGAAGACGCTGACCGCCCAGGTGTTTCTTCAAGTCCAGGAACAAATGGTAGTCGCTGGGCGCCAGATCAGGGCTGTATGGAGGATGATCTAGAGTTTCCCATTTAAAAGATTTGATGAGATCTTTGGTCCGATTAGCCACATGTGGACGGGCATTGTCATGCAGCAAAACGATACCCTTACTCAACTTGCCACGTCTTTTGTTCTGGATTGCACGACGCAGATTGTTCAATGTCTCACAATAAGACGCTGCATTGATTGTCTCATTACGAGGCAGAAACTCCACTAGCAATACTCCTTTTCTGTCCCAAAAAACTGTGCACATGATTTTCCGGGCAGAAATTGTTTGCTTAAACTTCACTCTTTTGGGTGATGATG
>BMAW01132728.1:0-12016 GCA_019974015.1 Nephila pilipes | reverse complement strand
AGTTCGTATTGTTTTAACTTCAGACACAGAAGCGAAATCTACTTCACTATATTACTCATAATTGAAAATTATCACACCAATTATTTCATCAAGCGAGGCTGTGCTACTTTTTACTAGAACAGTTGACACGGAACGAGGTCGATGGTTTCCTCCTACTAACATCAGGGAAAAAGAGCATTCGGTAGGTCCTGAATTGTTTGTGGGGGACAGTATTATGTTGAATGGACGAAAGAAACTCCATATTTTTGACATCACCTTACTTACAGGATAATTTCTGCGATAAAATTAACCTCCTAAACATACGTCTGTTAAGAGGTGCCTTTGATACAAATTTTATACTCCTGGATGATGATGAACGTCTACACAGGACCACTGCTGTTGAAGAATTTTAAAAATGTAGAATACGTGCAATTTGGATTGACCAGCGTGCTTCTGATTTAAATGCCATCTAACAGGTGTGGGAGGCTTTGGGAAAACACCTGGCAGCACAGGATCGTATCCTCCGGATAACACCAGACATCTACACAGATGCTCCTTGATAAGTATAAACTCTTTTCTCAAGAACTGCTGGATAACTTGGTATTCAAAATGAACAGGCGGCGTGAGGCAACCATTGCAGTTAGGGTTGGACATATCTCTTACAAAAGGATCATTGTTTGTTGTTCTTCCTATGCTAGACAATGGTTTTTACTAACGTTATTCTGTCAATAAAGTCTTGTTCTGCTTTGTTGCATGATACATGTAAGCTATTCATTTTTGAATATCATGCATTCATCAATCTTTAAGCGCTACAATGTGCTTCTGAAGTGTCAGTTGATTTTTTTTTTTTTTTTTTTTTGAATTACAGCACAAACTGAAAAGTTCTTAAGTATTCACACTAGTGTATTTTAAGGATATACAACTGAGTTTCGTGCATATTTTTTTGTTTATTAAGAGTAATGTTACCATATAAATATGTGAGTTGTATAACTATTAACAATATTATTGCATAATTATATGAATTTATTTTATGTACTGTATTTAAAAAACTTTATTGAAATTTGAGAAAAAAAAATTACTATATATATAACTAATATATTTCTTGGTATTTCTTCTTATTAAAAATATTAACACTTGAAATGAATTTGAAACACGATTATTGATTTATTTATTGGAAACTAAGTTTTATTGGTTGTCTTCAATTTTTCTCATTAGATTTAGAGTAAGTACATAATTAAATGTAAATATGAAAGTAATTGAGATACAGTGTCATTCAGAATTAAAGGCAAGATTTAGAGAGGTTAGGGTGTCAAAAATATGAAGGTCAATCTCCAAGTTTTTAAAACACTCGAAAATTTGCTTATGAAGAAATTTCTATGTTTTCAAGTACTTATCTATGAGAGCAATTATTTTCACTTATAAAAAGAAATAAGTTTCCTTTCAGATTTAGAATTACTGACCTTGGGTCATATTTAAAAGTAATCACTACGTTTTTCTACTACAACAGAATTTCTCCTGAGGTTGATAAAAACAGATAGAAGAGAAAACACTCAATTGTCGGAAGAAAAAAAACATTAATATTACTGTTGTTCTTGTGTATTTTTTATACATACTTTTCGAAATAAAAGATTTTATTATGAAAACTATACTTATAGTTAGTCTTCATTTTGCAACTCACATAAAAATATGTGTTGTTGAAGAGGGTTTGAGTTGGATAACCTTGGTTAAGAGCAACTCAAGACCTATTCGCAACTGACCTCTTGATTTTGTGCCACATTCCGACACAATATCGTAAATTCCATTCAACGCAATGAGAAAACATTGAAGCTTAGTTTTCTCTATAGCGTAGCAGTTTTCATTTTTCTGCAAGATGTTCTTAAATCGAATCGAATCCAACGACCCTATGGGAGCCAGTCATGAGCTCGTAACCATGACTGTTTGATTGCCTCGGTCACCCAAATTCTTGGATAATGGAATATTTTCTCGTTGTGGTAATAAATATTATAAAAAACTGTGAATTTGTAACGAAAATCTTGAAATTTTTGAGATCTGTCACAAATTTAAATACATGAATAAAATATGATTTTTGAAAATGCATAAAATAGACAAAAATCACTAACCAGCAAATTTGAAGTGTTTCCAGTGCATGTAAAAGGAAACTCTTCACAATGCGATGTAATATTACTAGGTTTTCTGCAGAGATGGGGATAATTCTCACAGAAAAACTTTCGGTTGACTCTGAAAGGAAAAATTCAAAAAGCATGAGGTATAAAGATTGATAAAAATATCAAATAAATTTTATTCGAAATATTGTGCAATCTTATTTCCCTTTACGTAGAGGAAGTATTATTAAAGAACCAAACATTTATCAACTGATTGGGTTTTCTTTTAAAAATATTGAAAACTACATGCTGTATCTTTACATTAATTTTCTTATTAATAACGCATTGCGTAAACTTTATTGAAATCATTCTGGTACATTGGAATTTCTCTTGCTTTCTTCTCAGAATATCCCAAGATAAAGATTTTTTCCACCTCTTACCCCTTTGTTATGTCGTTTGAAAATATACCCAACACACTGCACCTGTAAGTGGTACTATTTAACGTGCTTTACCTACCTCTTTTGCTCCTCACACAAAATTTCATTTCAGGTCGAAATATTTCCAATTCAATAAGGCTTCATTCGCTTAGAGTCATTTGGTACTGTTATTTTACAATTTAGATGCACTTTCATTGAATCTTAGAATCTATTATTTTAAATAAAGCTCTATCCCTTTTTTAAAAATCACTTCATAATATATCACTAGAATAACCATACATTTTTTAATTGATTCGGTTTCCATTCCATTATTTTAGAGAGAAACAAATTTAAAGTGTTATCTTTGTAAATATCAAATTATAGTTTCTATTTTATCATACTAAAATTTATTTATATCTAAAGAAAATGAATATAAAAGCTAAAAATCATAATTAGAAAAGCTCTTGTTATTCCATTGTAACTGTTTTCGATATTATTGAGTTTCTAGTTTACCGCAGCTATTGAGTAAAATTCGAAGGTTTGATAATATTTCTTTTACTTTATTGCATTAGTGAAATTCTAGATTTACCTCCAATTTTTTTTTTAAATATTCTTATTTGTGTGGAAAATATTTCTTCGAAGCTAATCGGTGAAGTAAATTTTTTGAAAGCTGCTCGCGTAATCAAGAAAATTTTGATGAATCTCTACGGATAAGCGTACCGCAGTTTCCAAATCACTCTGCTACACTAAAGATTACTTACATTTAGCAGAGTTTTTTGATTGATTGCTTATTGGTGTCGCACTTTGAAGCACTGGAGAGTTATTGGCGACGGACCTAATAATATAAAACCTCGATCAACTGATGAATGCAACACATGAGCTGGCCCCACCCTCTCTTAGCTTCCACACCATGTTACTGGATGACTCGGTACCTTGACAGATTTAACGTGCATGAGCTACAATACGCGGCATGTCTTTAGTGATATCCTGACTCGATGAGATAGAACGCCAAAAGTTAGCGACAGTGACCATTAGACTACCGTTACCACAGTTAGTGAAGGTACTTACGGACTGTCATTGCAAAAAGTGATGGCTGGTTTCTTTATGAATTTCGGAGTCGTAACCGCAAAGCTAGTGGTGGTTGGATACTCGTAATAGAGAACACAGAATTTCACTGATTGATACAAAAAACACGAAAAGCAAAAAATGAAGATGAAGCATTTCAAGATATTCCAAAGCCTTTTTCTGGTCACGGAATTTTCCTCATTCCTTCGATCATCATCCAAGATCCTTATCTCTTTCGAGTGGTGAGTCTCCCTCTTAGTGAAGGTGCTCCTCAATCTCTCAACTTTTATCTGAAAGAAAAATGTCTCGAGTTACTTATTGTAGACACATTTTACAAAAATATTTCCATAAATAAATACTTCTACAATAATTATTGCCAAAATCATAATGGAAATAACCGATTTGTTTTATTAATATATTTTATTCACAAAGATCTAAAGAGAGGAAATGAAACACGTATTATGAGGTGCAATATATTCATCTAATAGAGTTCAAACCTTATTCAGAGAGCTCTTTGATTTTCCTCATATATATTTCTGTATTCCTTTTTTATATTATCAAAATAATTTTCCGGGGGAGGGGAGTGCTATTGTTCACAAAATTATAAGGATCCGCTTGCGTGGTTTTTTTTATTAGTTATTTGATGCATTAATATTTGAGGAAAATAATTGCAGTTAAGAAAATAAATAAAGTTTAGCGTTTAGCACTCTTAGTTTGTTGTCAACCTACTGATCAGGAATGCTATTTGTGTTCTTCAGAAGAAAAAGAGAAAAGTACCCATTATATTAAACATTTTAAGGGAAATTTTAAAAAAATTTAATCAAAGTTATATTGATTTCAAATCGAAGCCTTAGAATTCTATCATGAAAATTTTTTGTAGGTTGCGAACTGTGTCTGGGGAAGTGGTGAAGGGGGAGGTATGGAATTCAGTAATTCATTTGGGAAACAGCAGACTCAATCGTGAAATTGAAAGAAATTTGGATGGAGGAAAATTTCTTTCATTTTCTCTACTCCAAGAACTTGTTACCTGATTGGACGTCAGAAAGAAGTAACTTCTTAATGACTACCAGGTGCTTGATGGTTGCTTCCTCCTAAAACATTTTCAAACTTTTTTGTTGCCTGGGTGCTTTAAGAACGCTCTTTAAGGTTGTCTTTTTTAGCTTTCTCTTCATCTTCGATAATTACGCTCTTATTTGACATTCCTACTTGGCATTCCTGTTACCTTCCAATATCACTAGTCTAAGGCCGTCAGTAAATGCTAAACGTGAATTCTGGAAACACCAAAGCCAGGCTATATGAGTCTAGAGAAGCCGACAAATATTTTCGCGACCGGTAGCTTCTCTTAAAAAGAACGTTTTAGGAATATCTTTACAAAAAAAAAGGGGGGAAAAAAAAGGAAAAACTCTTGGAGGGTTAAGACCCGTCTTACAGCGAGGCTGAAACAAATATAAATTCATTCAAGGTTACAAGTTCCTACGTGACGTTTAGTGGAAGTTTGTAGAGGGATGTGCCACATCTCGTGTCTTTATAACTTAACTGCGGCTCAAAACTACGTGTTATGTCACTAATATTCCTTACGTTGTGACGCCTCAGTAAACAATCAATCATTTGTTACTAAATTGGCGCCAAACAACTAAAGTTGCGGATCAACAATCTATTGGCATCCATTTGGAAGGGGATTGGTAGATTAATTGTTTATTAATGGCTCACTTAAAAGAAACTGGGAGTAAACGGGCCTCTTAATTTTGCACCTGGATCAAATAGTGAGGACGACATCTAAACTGGCTCTCCTTTCTTCAGATTTCCAAATCATCTTAACAGGAGTACATTGAGCCATGGCAGGTTTCACCGGAATTAGTCTCGATTCACGGTGAGTCTACAGTGGTATGATGACTGGCAACCTCGACTCGACGGAAACAACGCCAGCCGCGAGTTTACGACCGTGAGCACTTGACTACCGCTGCTGATCTCGTTGAGCAATTAATAATAATGCAAAAATGTTAACCTTTTGAGGACGGGCAGTCGATATCGCGTCCAAAAGGAACAGTGTCTTAAAGCACGGGATTGGTCGGGAAGGCGACCACGGAGTTCCTTCCCTCTTACAGCTTTGGGGAACTGTGTATTGGAGAGGTTAGGAGATAGACCTCTTTGTACACGCTTATCAAGTAACCCTTTCTTCCCATTGTTGTTTCCAGTCTGTATCAGACAACAGTTCATTCCTTAAATGCAATTAGGAAAGATGTATATTATTACATTGACATAAATAGTGTCATTTTTATTAAAAAATTCGCACAGCTCAATTATCAAAAATGCACCTTTGTGAATATATCTATATATTAAGTCAATTTACGATATGAACTGTCTTAATTTAGGAAAATTATAAGAAATTAATTATCTTCACACATGGACGACGTAACATAGCATCCCAGAAAGAAGAAAAAAACATCTCTCATCCTTGTAAATAATTAAGTTAAAATTTTAATTTTCTTCAAAATATTTTAATTTTTTCAAAATTTCTCCTACAATGAATATTACTTTAAGGATCTTTTTTTTCAATTTCAGAATTGTTTTTTTACAAGTCTGTGCACGGGTTTGATCTATTAGTGTTATTTTGCTATGATTGAAAAAATTTTTGTGCCAATACTATAAAAACACTAAAAAAATATTTAAATGTAATTTTAGGGATTTAAAAAAAAATTAAATGAGGATTTAAAAAGAAACAGGTTTTCATCAAAATACGCATCATGCATAATTATCGAACAAATTATGCAAAACCACCAGATGTAATTTCGATAATTTATACTGATTACAAAAAATACTTGAGATTGTAAATGCATGGACTGCAGAAAAATTAAACATCTAGAAAAAGAATTTAAAAAAAATTCATAGTCAATGAAATAAAACGGCATACTCTATGAAAGAAATTAAAATAACACGCTAAATAATACAGCTGGAAGTACGAAAATTTGCATATATATTTATAAAAGTTCTGATACTGCAATATTACTTTTTTTTTATATATATATTTTGTCATTTTAAGAGTACCGTTTTCCCATAAGTTTGCATGAATCGAACGGTAAGTAATTCGAAAATGGTAAAAATATTTTTGAAACAGCATTCAACTTATCCTTGTTTGATAATTTCTTTACAAAAAGGAAGGTCAAAGATTAAATTTTGATAAAAAGTTTAAATTACTTTTTAAAAAATTTGTTTTTTAGTTATACCCAACAATAAGTACTTGAAAAAAGAAGACGAATTTTATTTGCAACAAAATTAAAGATATACTGAATGAAGAGTGTAAGAAAATATATATACTATGATACTCAGCTGAGTGAGTGCTGAATTATCTGAACTGTTCTAATTTTAAAAAAAACTTAGAAAACTTAACCAACCTATTATACAGTAGTTTTATTTGTACCTACTTAAAAATGGACCAATATTATAGAGATGAAGAATTTTTCAAACCTTGTATTTTCCTCATTTTGTATTCATTTTATGAAATGTTTGAAATTATAAGTCTTTTATTGGTATTCAACTCATTGATATGCAAATGTTAAACTCTAGAGAAATTGAAAATACCCAAATTTTTTTGTTTTTTCTCTTCTAAAATCTAAAATCGGTTGCTCTGTAAGTTCAATTAAAATTTTAAACACAAGAAAAATATAACATTGAATATATAATAATGTAATGAGGGAAATTTTTTTGTGCGCTTTCAAAGTTCTTATTTTAATTCTAAACTTCTGCCGAGTGTGTTACATTTCTTGACTTATCGTAATTATAGTTAAGCTTGCTAATAAACATGCTACTTCTTTTCTAAAAGAATTTTTTTGAAAAACTATTACGAACTCTAACAGCCACGGAAATACTATCATATTTAGTTGTTGAATACTTCACTGTGGACAAACTCGCCTTTCTTTCTTTTCGTTGTAAACATTAGATAAAAACTCGTACGTCATCTAAAACGTCAATAAATCTTTTTTTATCTAACCATTATTCTAATCCTATTCGTTTGATCTTTTAAATCTTTGAATGCATTGAAATGTCTAACGGGTAGCTTTTGAATAGTGTCATTGCTGTCTCCGAAAGAAAACCTGCTAGATCAAGGGGAAACGAGAAAATTGCTTTAGAACATTCTTTCGCAAATAAGTCGTAACGACCAATGATTTGCATATTTACGTTAGACGTGATTGCAATTCCTAAATACAAAGTCATTGTGTATCCACCTTTATACCCATTTAACTTGAATTTTTAAATATGTGTTTAGACAAAAAGTTTTTATTTTGACGATGTCTGTTTCAGTCGTTTCTTATGAGAGAAACTTTCAAAGTTGATTAAAAGTTACCTTGATCAGCAAATGAAATCGAGAAAAGTTTTTGTTCAGCAATTCTTTCTATTGAAAAATGTAGGAGCTGATTAATTTCTAAAGGAAGTTTAAAAAAAATCTGTGAAGTTAAGGTTTTAACTTTTTTATCAACGAAATGATAAAACATTTTTAAAACATCAAAAATTGCAGATTAATGAATTTCGTTTTGTTTTATATGCTTATCTGTTAGATGCAAGTCGTTTTTTTCCTTAGTTTTAAATGTTTTAGTTTTCCAGGTCACTTTAACTGGATTAATTTTATTATTAAATAAATATTTTATATTTATGATGGCATTTTGTACGGAGATAATTTAATAAGGGGACCTCTAGAGGTTTCATTCGATTATCAATACAAGATTCTCCTCTACCTTATTTTGTTATAAAAAAGAAATGTTACTCTAAGAACTGAGCTGATAATCAAATTTTCTTTCATTATAACACTATATTTTTATTTTCTTTTTTTTCTTCAAAATTTGAGTATTATCTGAAGAATTTAAGTAATATTTTTCATTCTAGCGCAACAAAAAACATGCCAAAGTTATTGAAATTATGTATGTAAAAACAAGCAATTAAGTTCATCACGAATTTTTTATAAAGAAAAATAGGCGTTTATCAATTGATTTCATTTATACTGAGGGAAGAAAATGTAAGAATAAATTAAAAATAGTGTATATCTTTTTTCAATTATAACTGATAAGAAGCAATTACTAATCAGTAATATAACTGTCAAAAAAAAAGCAACTGAATTCATAAAAAAATTATATTTATTGACATATAGACATTGATGCTTATAAAGAGTTCTAAACATACATATATTTAATGTTTATTTCCTTCAGAAAACATATAATGTGCGTGTTAGTTCACAGATATTAGCGAATTTGTGAGAATCAAATATTAAAAAGGGTTTATCATTGATTTGGTAATAGCTCAATGATCATGGTCTCGACTCGCGGCGTTCAGCGGTTTTCGCCGAGTCATGGGTTCGAGCCGTGATGTTTACTAAAGACTCCGCCGTATCCGCAATGTCTGTCGAGCCCAAAGTACCCCTTACAGGTGTGAAGTTAGGGAGAAAAAAAGGCCAGCTGAGGTGTCATCTCCCTCGTCAATGACCGAGATTTAAAATTAAAAGGACTGTTGCCAATAGTTCTTGAGTTGCTCTAATGCGACGTTAAGAAGACCAATCAACAATCAAGATAGCTGATTTGGAGAAAATGGAATTTTATTCAAAAATCTTTCACATTGATAAATGCACACATTTCTTTTCCTTTTCAATTTATCTTAATTTATAGGAATAATATTTTCTAAATTGAAAGGGTTATATAATATTATATATTTCGAATAACTTCAATCCTAATTTCAAAATAAACATATCAATATGTCTGTATATGATTACATGGATAAATTTGATACATATAAAATAAATTTATAACGTTTGCCAATTTTAAATGTGTATATTAAAGATTATGAAATTGAAATATTTCATCTTTAACTAAAGCATATTATGAAATAAGCATTTATATTGTTGATGCAGTGGTTTTTTAATATGTTCAAAGTATTCAATTTTTAATATGTTCAAAGTGTCGATCAACGCCTTAAAATATTGTTAAAGAAATTTCGCTGCAATAATTAAAATTTTCGCTCATAATTACACCAATAAACATTCATGCAATAAACGTATTTTTTGCATATCATAGTTTTTCACAATTTTCATATTCATAAATTATTGAACTGAATAAAAATTAAAACAATCTAAGATTTATTTTATCTCTGCTAATTTATTTCTGTCAATAATTCAAAAATCATTTATAATATATACATTTCAGCAGGAAATATTAAACATAATTTTAATGAATTGAACATTTTCTTTCATTGTTTACTAATTTATTCAGACATTTAAATGCAAGTATTTATACTTATTTACTAAGCGTTACCGTAGGGTTGGTGGACCTCCCTCGTTTCTAAACGAAGGGAGTGACAGAATCTTAGGTTTTTTTTTAATAATATGTAGGATTGAAAAAGAGGATAAAATTAGATATAAATATGTTAGAGCGATGATGCTATAATTTGTTATAAGAGTGGACAAAGGTCTCAAAACACAGTTTTAGCTTTTTTTTATTGACATAAAAGTTAAACCATATCTAAACATCACAATGACTGGATAATAAAACTTTTTAAATATATATGTTTATTTGTATCATAATAAATATTATTTTATATGCCATGTAGTTATTTATTTAATAGCTTTTATTTATAAATAAATATTATGTAACAACCATTAAATAAACCTTGGTTTTATTGCACCATCGAATCAGATGGACTTCAGTAGAAGTTCTCAGCAGCAAAATGTAATTTTGTAAATAACAAGAATTATTAATACTATAAATAACATAATATAAAATGTAACTCATTAGCTAACAGTTACAGAGTTGTTGATACATACAGGACCTGAAAAAAAAAATTTGCATCTAAATTTAAGTATTTCTGTTTTCATGACACTTAAATTCTTCTTTAATGAACAAGTAATAATCTTTCCTTTATTTTACAATATTTATAAAAAAAGCTATATTCATTATATTTTAAGAATAATTAAATCTATTCAAGTTATAGAGAAGAAAAATAAGTTTTCTTAATATACTACATTTTATTCAATTTTGGTGCTTTAAAAGTATTATCTCTTAAAAGGTAGCGGAAAAAACATCTATTCCCAAACCCTACAGAAAGATGAATATAACATTAAATAATGCTAGTTTGTTTTGGTTATGTCTTTTTTTTTGTGTGTTGAAAAAGTATGAAAATCTGAGTTACCAATGTTTATTTTATTTAAATCACATTCACTGATTAATTCATTAATATATTTTAAATGTATTTTTTTTGATAAAAAGGGAATTGACAAAAAAAAAAAAAAATTATCAATCGATAACATTAATGATGTACACTTAAGTGAAATTTGAGTTATTGAAACAAAGATCCTTGATACGTAATGATGTAAGTATTTCATATTAATCTTAGAAGTTAAATACTTTGAAAATTGAAATCTGAAATCAAAATGGTGCATATTTTTCTTAAAAGTTTCTTGATGAACTTGTAAATGTTATGAACTGCTCATTAAAATATTTCATTGAGAGGAAAAAAACATACGAATTTATATGTGTTTAACAGAGACCTATAAAAATATTATTTTATTCTTAACAATTTTAAGTAAAGACAATAAATATGTTGGTATTTCTGATGGATAAAATATTTGTACAACCAGTTTTTATTCATAGGTTTTCCTTCTATTTTCCATTTCACATTTATTCTAAATAAGTTTAATGTAAGTGACGACACAATTACGATTACTTTACTTTTAGATGTTGTACATAATAAATAGTTTTTTTTTATTCATAGGTGTTCCATTCTATTTGCAGGGTGAAAATTAGTTTTTGAGCATCTCTTTTAAATCAAAAATTGGAATCTAGTGAAGCGATCAAAATTGATTTTTTTGGATATTTGAGAGAGTGGCCTGAACATTTTTTAACCAAAATGAATTAGCTGTGTACTGATCTATTATCATTTGAGAGAGAGTGAGAGGGGAGCCAAAAAATTAATTCAAATTGCATAAAAAATCCAATTGATCTATGACCATTTGAAAGGAGTGAGAAGGGTATTTCAAAAAAACTAAATCTGCATAAAAAGTCTAATCTTCTAAATAATTAATTATATGACACATCAACTCTAATAGGATAAATACAATCTTACGATGGATCCGTTCATTTCGAGCAACTTTTTATTCACATTTGAACCAAAAAAGCGTAGAATAACTTATAATTTATTATTATTAAACAACTTTCTGATCTCATTGAATATGTAGAAACAGGCCATCAATGTGAAAAGCACTAAAAGAGAAACTAATGAATAAAAATAACCACAAAGTTTTATTTTGTTATTGACAATCACGAACATTGACTTCGGTGACAAGAAAAGCAAAGTTCTTTTTTCACCCATAACATATAAATACATAAGAAAGCAAATGAGTTAAGATTAAAAAAAGTTTTTTTAAAAGTATCTACTGTCCAGTTTAATATTTAACACCAATGATATTAAAGTTTGCAG
>BMAW01132726.1:55047-72348 GCA_019974015.1 Nephila pilipes | reverse complement strand
TCAGTAGAGTTTCTTGTATGCATTTGATACCTGGGTGTTTTTTTTTTTTTTTTATTCATCTCTAGTGCTTTTACTTTGATCAATTGTGTGGTTAAAGCCGCTAGACGAACAGAGAGAGAAGAGGGTTAAACTGATCCGGTTATTAAATATGACGATAAATTGACACAGAACTTCTGCGTTCCCGAAACTGAATCCGTTTATCATATATTGATTGACTTCTCATTACACCCACATTCGTCATTACGAGTATATTGCAATTGTTTTATACACCACTTTTTTTACTAATTTATAGTATACATACAACATTCTCTCATGTACTAATGTGCGAAATTGCGTATGTGAACATACCACTTTGAACCGTTCTTCTACCTTGTGAGAGGAGCGATGATGAATACGATTTCCAGAAGCACTAGGATTTCCAACAAGGGTTAGCGTCTTTGAATTCCTTTTCCCTCATTCTATTCGCATCGTGTTTGAATCTGTAGAGGGCGATGCTGTAGCAATCCAAATATAGGAAATCCGCGTTAAGAAAATTATTTGTGATTCGTAAAATTAAAATTGCCAATGTAGATTTGGAAATATTTAATTCATACTGTGCCAATAAATGATACTTGAATTTTTTTCTAAAATAAATGATATGATGCATTAAATGAATTGTTTTCTAAAACTGTAAAAAGAAATATTTCCTACTTGAAAAAAAGAATTATGACGTCTCAATTTTCTCTTAATTTGGTATTAACATTTTGCCTCGCAAAATGAAATTTACACATTTAAATCAATGAATCACATTTTTTTTAATTTCTTAAGGGGACTACAATGACCAAAAAATTGAATTTGTTTTATTAGTTTATGTTTATTGTATGACCGTTCTAAATATCTGTATAAAATATATGAGGGCAATCTTGGTTATAGAAACCAAACATGGGGTGGACGACTGCTTTTTTGATGTTGCGAGACACTCACGAAATCTGAAATAATACATTCTCTACAAACAATGCGACAGAAGAGAACTTTGCGTGTTCTTCAACGTGTTGCTGTGTGTTCACTGCAGGATTCCTATTACCACTACCAACAGATATATGTGCTAATACACACAAACAGACATAAGAATACTGACGAGCGTCAGCGAGTCCTCGCTTTTGCTCAAATTGATGGAGTTTGTTGCGAAACGAAGTGAAATAATTGCCGCTGCGCGGCTGTGCTGTGACGTCAGCCTGCGAGCTGACTCTCACGTAGGAATGTAAAACAGAACGACTTGTGCACTCGGCGATGTCTGAGTGTTTACTTGGGTGTGTATCTGTGTTGTGCCGTCCTTAATGAATAAAGTGTATGTATGATGAAATCTCTTTGTATTTATTTATATCCAGGTACCCAAGCATGTGTAGATGCAGCCCATTTGATTTTATTTTTGAATTCTAAGGTTCGTTTTAGAATATAGTGGTACTCTCGGCGGGATAAGAATACTTTGGGTTTGAACTTTTGTATTTTGAATCTTGTTGAAATTGAACTTTTTTGTGATTGTATCTTTGTTTTGGTTTTTAATTTTGAATTGAAATCTGATAAAGAATTATGGATGGCACAACTGAGAACACAGAGAAAATCATGCCGTATTTCGTTTTCGACATGTGCTAAGAAGATTGATGATAAACTCTCTAAGGAATCCCCTAACATGGATAACCTTTCGATATTGAAGCTGCAAATTACCGATAAATTTACACGATTGGATCTGTGTCAGTTTAAAATTACCGACGTGCTTTTGAGGGGAAAAGATACTGAGGAGGCCTTTGAAAAAGATTTTTTGTCAGCTGAACCATACAGAGACAAATATGCGGAACTTTGTTCTCAAATTGAGAAAATAAGTTTCAATGAATTAGCTACAAGAGAAATCTGTAAAAAGGGAAATGTCAAGCTCCCAGAAATAGAGCTGAAAAAATTTAGTGGAGATGCTAGAGACTATTTGACTTTCTGGAGTCAATTTAGAAAAATTCATGAGGATTCCAGTATCGTCAATGAAGACAAATTCCAATATGTACTACAGGCTGTTGTTCCGAAATCGAAAGCAGCCCGAGTATTGGATAGTTTCCCAGCGACTGCGGATAATTACTCGAAGGCGGTTGTCCAACTGCAGGAGTGATTCGAGCGAGAAGATTTACTCGTACAGATTTATGTACGAGACTTGCTGTCTATGGATATGAAAAACGCAGCCACCGGTCGCCCAAAGACTGACCTTCCTGCATTATACGATGAATTGGAAGCGAAGATCCGAGCCCTAGAGAGCTTAGGACGCACGCAAGAAAAATTCGGGATTTTCTAAGCCCATTGGTGGAGTCTTGCCTACCGGAAGAAGTATTAGAGGTCTGGGAAAGAAGCAGAAACCATGGTTTAATAGAGAACAAGGAGTCGCGAAATTTGGAACATTTAATGTATTTTCTTCGTCAGGAAGTAAAGGGTGAAGAAATGGTAAACCTTGCACAAACTGGTTTTGCCTCCCACCAGAATCCGCGGAGGAAGAAATTTCAAAATGAACAGTTAAAACAATCCGGGGAATCCTCAACGGCATCTGCTTTAGTTAGTCTTCAAAAACCAGGTAAGAAAGATTGTATATTTTGTAATAAATCGCATCCCAGTGAAAGATGTTTTTTGGTAAAGAAAATGACTTTAACTGCTAAACAAAAATTATTGTTAGAAAAAGGTGCATGTTTTTCTTGTTTAAAAATAGTTGGTCATATAAGTAAATTTTGCAATGTTAAAAATCATTTAAAATGCCCTAAATGTAATAACCACCATTTTGAATTAATGTGTCCAGAACTAAGAAAAAATAATGAACCCAAAAGTTTTGTTCCTAAATCTGAGAATTCCCTTTCTAATTGTAGCAGAAGCGAAACTATTTTTACAAACGCAGAGCGTTTTAATTCGATGCCAAGGTCAGGAAAAAATCATCCGTGCAGTTATTGACTCTGGCTCTCAAAGTAGTTATGTAAACGAGAAAATCATAACTCAGCTTAAAGCTTTTCCTCTTCGAACAGAGACTGTGATTCATGCGTTGTTCGGAGGGGATAAAACCGAACCAAAAAATAATAAAGTATTTGCAATGGAGGTCAGTAGTTTATATAGAGTTTTTTCTTGTGGTTTTGAAGCTTTCTCTGAAAAAAAGATTTGCGGTTTCATTCCGAGGATTGAGAATGATGAGATATTGAATGAATTAAAAAGAAAGAAAATAGTTTTTGCCGATTTCTTTCGAGAAGAAACGGATATTAATCTTTTGATAGGTGCTGATGTTTTAGGAAAATTATTGACTGGAAATACTGTTGTATTAGAATGTGGCTTATCCGCCGTAGAAACGAAACTCGGATGGATGGTGTTTGGAAAGGGATCCTGCAGAATTGATAACATTTTACCATCGTTATCAATGCATTCCATGCCATTGCCCGCGAATAAACTTTGGGAACTTGAGCTTTTAGGAATATCATCCGAAAACGAAAAAGAGAAATATGATTTTAATTTAAAGGATTTTAATGATAAAATTAAAATTCTTCCGGATGGAAGATAAGAGGTAGAACTCACGTGGAAACTTGATTCTTCGAATTTACCAAGTAATAAATATTTAGCACGAAAAAGACACGAAAAAATGATTAACAGATACGGAAACGGGAAATTTCTTTCGGATTATCAAAAGGTTTTTCGGAAGTGGGAAAGGTTGAAAATTATTGAACGTATTCCAGATTCTGAACTGAATACAGCATGCCATTATTTATCACATTGGCCAGTGATTAAATTTGATAGCCGAACTACAAAAATTCTGCCTGTATTTGATGCTTCTGCCTCTGAGAAAGGGAGTCCTTCATTGAATGAATGTTTATTTAAGGGAACCAATTTAATAGAACTAATACCTGATATTATCGATCGATTTAGAATGTATCCGATTGGATTAAGTGCGGATATAGAAAAAGCTTTCCTGATGTTGTCTGTTGCTCCTAAAGACAGAGACTTTCTTCGATTTTTCTTCCCTTGCAATGTTGAATTAATTTAAAGATATTGTCGAGTTGTATTTGGTGTTTCTTCGAGTCCATTTTTATTGAATGCAACAATTACGCATCTTTTGGACAATTGTACTGAATTTTCCGATGTTGTTTTAATTTAAATGTTCTTTTTATGTCGATGATTGTTTAACAGGAGTATATAATGTTGCAGAAGCTGATAATTTTGTTGAAAAATCACAACTTATAATGTCTAAGGGTTGTTTTAATTTGAGGGTTGGAAGAGCAATGTAGAGTGTAAACATACTAGTAGGAATTCTAGAGATACTTCAGTTTTGGGAATAATTTGGAATTTAGATGAGGATACATTGAAATGTAAAATAGATTTTGAGATTTTATCATGTGAAAATAAGATGAATAAGAGACTAATTTTGTCTACTGTACAAAAATTATATGATCCTATTGGTGTGTTGACTCCTATTGCAATGCTTTCTAAGCCATTATACAAGATGTATGGAAATCTCACTTTTCTTGGGATGAGGAATTGTCTCCTTCCGTTGTTAATCGGTTCTATAAATGGTTAAATGAAATGTATTTATTGAAAGATGTAACTTTGTCACGATTTATGAATTTTAATGAAACATCTGAATTGCATGTATTTGTAGATGCATGTAAGGGGGCATATGCTGCGTGTGTCTTCGTTAGATCTCAGGTAGGAAGTGAAAGTAAAGTGACACTTATTCGAGCTAAAAATAGAGTGGCTCCTCTAAAGCCTTTGAGCATTCCCAGATTGGAATTGATGGCTTGTTGTATCGGAGCAAGACTTGTTAATTCCGTTATAAGAGCGCTAGGTGTGGCAAGCATTAAAGTCACACTCTGGTCGGATTACACTGTCGCTTTATGGTGGATTAAAGAATGTGGAGAATGGTCGGTTTTTGTTGCAAATCGCGTTAAAGAGATTAGAGAGCTAACAGGGTGCTTTTCATGGCGACATGTACCAGGAAATATGAATATTGCCGACCTTTTATCTCGCGGATGTACTCCCAAACAAATGTTAAATTCTAAATGGTGGGAGGGTCCAATTTGGTTGAAAGAAAATCCATAATCCTGGCCTGTTAGTGAGGTTAGTTCTCAACCCAGTGAAGTAGATATCGAAAGGAAAAAGTGCAAAATTATAAATATGAATCTAACTGAAGACACCCCCCCCCCTGGTATGCTGAAAGAGCCTCTGATTATGATAAAATGATTCGAGTTTTTGCTTGGGTATTAAGATTTATAAATAATTGTAAATTAGTCAATGGAAAATGTAAAAACAATAAGCTTTCTCAATCTAGTGAAAGTTCATTGTTTCAATCAGTTGGAAATTTCTGAAAAGAAGTTAATTTGTTTAGTTCAAAGCCAATATCTTTCTAATGCAACATTTTTAAATTCTGTTGTAATTTTTGTTGATGATGAAGGTATTTTTAGAGTAAAAACAAAAATAAGTAACTGAGATGATGAAAGATCTTTTTTTGTACCCAATATTGTTACCTGATAAATGTGAGTTTACTAAATTGTTAATTAAAAATGTACATAGGAAAAACTGTCATGCTGGAATCCAAATGATGCAATGCCTGTTGCAGGAGAATGTTTGGATAATCAGAGGTAGAAGAGCTATCAAAAATGTTCTTTATAATTGCATTTCATGTAACCGCTATAAGGCTAAATCTATGTCAAGCGAACCAACGCCTCTGCCACCAGACAGTGTAACTGATTGTTCGCCATTCGAAATTGTGGGAATTGATTTAGCAGGTCCACTGTTTTTTAAAAATGAATGCAAAGTGTGGATGGTTCTGTTTACTTGCGCGGTATACCGGGCTATTCACTTTGAACTAGTTAATTCCCTTTCTTCGGATGCCTTTCTTTTAGCCCTTAGACGATTTATCGCTAGACGTGGACGACCACGAACGATTTATTGTGATAATGGGACTAATTTCCGGGGTGCTTCTAATGATTTATCAAAATTAAATTGGAGTAAAGTTCAAAAGAAGAATAGAACATAAAATATTTTGGAAATTTATTCCTCCTACCGCGGCCTGGTGGGAGAGGTTGGTCCGCACCATAAAGGATTTATTAAGGCGTACTTTAGGTAAATCTGTGTTATCCCATGATGAACTGTATACCTTAATTTGTGATTGTGAATCAATTATTAACTGTAAATCTTTGATATATGCATCGGAAAATCTTGAAGAATTGATTCCTCTTACCCCCAGTATGTTCCTTATCGAGAACAGAAGTTCTAACACTGATGATATGGAAGAGTTGAATTCGAGGAGTCTGAACAAAAGAATAAAATATCGTAGTAAACTATTAAAGGACTTACGCCAACGTTTCAAGAAAGAATATTTTGGACAACTCGTACAAAAATATACTGAAAAGCAATCGCGTAATCCTCAAATTGAAGAAATAGTTTTAGTAGGAGACGATAATAAAAAACGACTGTTTTGGCCCTTGGCAAAAATTATTGAGTTGATTCCAGGGCGCGATGGAAAAATTCGCACAGTTAAACTTAAAACGCAACATGGGACAGTTTTACGCCCTATACAGCGTATCTACCCATTAGAAATTTATTCAAAGAAATCTTTTGATGGGGAACTGGGTGGAGAGGAATCTAATTCCAATAATGTGACTGATAATGAAAACAATGTAACATCTGCTGATGCTGTGATAGTGAGAAAATTTACTTCCTCTGGAAGGTTTGTGAAAGCCTCTACAAGACTCGATCTTTTGAATAATGTTTGTTATACTCTTGAGACTCTATCTGAGTCTCAAGGGGGGGGGGAATGTTGCGCAACAAAGTGAAATAACTGCCGCCGCGCGGCTGTGCTGTGACGTCAGCCTGCGAGCTGACTCTCACTTAGGAATAAAAAACAGAACGACTTGTGCACTCGGCGATGTCTGAGTGTTTACTTGTGTGTGTATCTGTGTTGTGCGTCCTTTATTAATAAAGTGTACGTATGATGAAATATCTCGTTAAGTCAACATTCTAATTCCCAATCGCGGTCATTGGCCAGAAATATAGAGCTATAATGGACGATTTCTGCCTTTGAACATGGCTATTTCAGTTCAGTGATTTTGGGTACCTTCTAAAATTCTTCAACCCCTTATTGTTTAGAATACTCTTAGAAAATAGCTTTCACGTTGAAGAGAATATCTCCAACGTAACCTTAGAGTATTCTGAACTATCTCTTTTTATCGAAGAAACAACCTTAAGCAACTTTCCATAATCATTTTTTCTAAACTACGATGAGGGTTTAAAATTAATTTTCTAAATAAGAACCTATAATTAAATTCCGTGGGCCATATTCATGATTCCTAATTTACAAAATAATTTTAACTTGACAGTAATATATCTCAACTCAATTTTGAAATGAAGTGAAATGAAAACACTGGTGAATTTGAGTTGTTTTTTTTATTTGTGTAGCGTGCAATCAAAATTTTGATGTTTATGGCTTCGATAATATTAAGATCCATGCATTCGATCTTCTGGAAATGTGTCCGTTTTTATCCTTCCTTTTTTGAATCAAATATTGGTAGCTGAATATTTTTAATCTTGCTGAAAGTCAAGGCATGAAAGTCTCATGATTTATTTTGATTTTTTGATTTGTACGTATGCATTTTTTACATTATGATCCTAACTATTTATTTATAACTTTTGTACCATTTGATATTACAATCAGTGCATTTGGATATTGAAAATGGTAGTGCCATTTTTTTTTAAAGCTGATTTAATATTTTCATCATAGAAATGAAAATTGATATGCTATGAAATATATTTTATATGGAGCAATAAATCATCACTCTCAGACATAGGTTATCAATTACATTGCAGTTTTCATATTTGATCCACAATTTTAAGATCTTTTAACATAGGGATTATGGGTTTAAAAATATATTTTTGCCATTGATATGAAATGTGATTGAGCCATATATATTTAAGAATTTTAAAATTTATTAGTTCTTGAACCTGTGATATTGTTCCCACTTTACTCAACAGAAAATAATGTTTAATGACATAATTATTAAAGGAAATAATATATGTAATGTTGTAAATATTGTTGCATTGATGATCATTTGTATGTTATCAAAACAAATAGGTTTGCACATACTTTAAATAATTACTTATCAAAATGAATAAGCTTCCATATACTTTAAATGTTTACTGATTCTTTACCAAACTTATTGCAAAAGTGAAAATCTATATAATTTTTAGCTTATGCAATTAAATTATTCACTAGTTGCTTTTAAGAAATTCTGGATGACATTTCTCTTTTCATATCCAAATCTTTTTTTCTCTTCAGAATTTACCTTAATTTATTAGCCATTGCCAAAAAATTAAATTTAAATATAGGACATTTTTAAAAGTCTGATAAGATTCATTAGGTCTAAAATGGAAGGTATCATAAGAATGAGTTATTTTGTGGGACAGTGAATGAAACTTGGAGAGGGTATGAAATAGTAATTTTTCAATTAGAAAATAACAATTTATTTGTATAAATAATAAAAATGTTTTCAATCATTACTTTATTAATGGTTGATACAGAAATAAACATGTGGTCACGAAAGGCACTGTTTAAAATACAAATTCATGCCATCTTGCCAAAATTTATTGGGGAACAATTATAATATTTGGTCATTTTTTTTCAGTAATTCAAGTGTGACTTAGGAGAAAAGTGATTGTCTTTCAAAATTTTTAGCTGGAAAATTATTTAACAATCAGAATTAGGGGTTGTTAGTAGCAAAAATCGTCCGTGGTATCTGTATGGTTGCAAACTCGCAACTGTCATTGTTTCCATCGAGTCATAGGTTTGAGTTGTGATGTTATAAAAGACCTGTCATGTAGCAGGGCTGATGTATGTTAAATCTGATAAGGCTCAGAATCCTCCCGTGGTGTGATGTGGAAGTTTGGAGAAGTTCTATTATTTTATTATGGTGCAAAATTACAAGATCCATCGCAAGTAGCCCTTAGTGTGGTTTCTTGTGTCATATTGATCAACAGTCAATCAAAATCGTTCAGTTGCAACAAAACTGAAATGAAATATATACATATATGTATTTTTAAAGGCAAAAAAAGCTTGCTAATTTTCCTTTTTTTTTTTTTTTTTTTTTTTTTTTTCCCCATCTAATTTATTTTCCTGTAAATCTCTAAAAGGATGATTCCTTAACTTTTGAATGGAGAAATAATTTTTATTTAAAAGGACTTGTGAGAATATGTAGGGGATTTTGAGAATTTAGCAATTTTCTTTTGGGAATTGGAATTATTCAGTTTCCTAATCTATTATGAATACACTTTTTTTGTTTGTTTGTTTCTATTACTTAATTATGACTGAATTTATTTGAATACCATATATCTTAACTTTTAAACATGTTGAATATTTTTTAAAAAAATTATTGGATTTTTTCCCCTGTTCCTTTTAAAAAATCTATTTTGAGAAATATATGGATTCTCTAAATGTCTGTGCATATCATATAGTTATTTAATATTTGTTTTACAAGCCTCTTGGTCAGTATTCTTAAATTACAGTATGCTTTTAGTAATCTGTCAGGTATCAGATTGGAAAAGTGCCAATTAAGAGAAAATCACTAATAACCCTTTTAAACAGGAAATGCTATGTAGTATTGAATGAAATTTAAAGTTCATGCTAATAAAGTATTGAACACATGTATTAATGACAACTTTAAAAAATGTACAGTTTTGTAGTGGTAGCTCATATTATTTCTTTGAAATAGAAGGTTTAAAATAATTTTTTGTGGCAAGCAGGGAATTATATGCTTGCATGAAAGCACCACAGGCCAGAATGGTGAAATGCTGTATCATATAAGGAGTACTGTTTATTTTTGTAACTGATAATTTTATTTAAAGAATTGAAGATTCATTGTAATTCAAATGAATGGATTATTAGGAAAAATATAAGATTCCAAAAAGGGTGAATTAAAATAAAATAGCCGTTTGATCAATATTTGGGCAATTTGTCTGTAGAGAGCAAAAAAATATAGGTATTCCATTTACTGTTCTACAAACCTTTTTTTTTTTTTTTTTTATTGTTAACCTTTTTCTAATCACCCATTAAAATATTTTGTTGTTTTAACATTAAAAAACTTTTTCAATTAATTATTCCATTCTATTATTTAGAGGTGTAAAAACCCATGCAATAATTATGTTCTAGACTTGCTATTATTTAAAATAATAAATTATATAGTTTAATTTTAGAATAAATTTTGATCAGTGAAGGTCTGTGTCTAGGCACAGCAAAATTGTAGTGCCTGTTATTTGTTTGATATTATTGATTATATTGATAGAAGTCATCACTTTCTTCATAAAAGAAAAATTCTTGACTGAAATTGTATGTATATATTGAACTAAAATAAGCTGCATGCTAAGTTGAAAGAGCACTATTATTTGTGCATTAGGGACCTTATTCTAGTTTTGTGTTCAACTGTGTACCATGTTCTTGAATATGGCATGGTGTACAATATTGGATGAGTTTCATGTTTTCAGCTATTTTGTGTAATATATAGTTTGTATGTTGTTTTGGGTATTTTATTTTACAAAATTATTTTAATTAATTGATTTGTATCCTCTTAAAATGATGGCTGCAACAATAATTAAATTTCAATAGCTTGAATTTGTTGTATTGAATGTTTGTTTATGCTTAACACTAAAGTCTGCTAACCATAGCCAATATGCTTTGTAATTTCAAACCATGGTCTGAGAAAGTCGACATCTGGACTAACATGCCAACTTAGTTCTCCATGTTCACATAGTAACCTGGAGCCCTGGCAGATTTCATGTGTGCGAATCTCTTTACATGATAGGTCCAACTTAAGTTTTTGCAATTGTCTCTTTATGAGAAAGTTAATATTTAAACAGAAAGGCTGTTCAGCATCCAATATTTTAATATCTCAGCCAGAAATAAGCAAAAAGTGTATTCATAGCTTTAATTATGAGTGGTACTAATGGAAAAAATGTTTTACATACTTTTTTACTCTTTTCATTTTCTTATTTAGAAAATGCATTCATGCTCAGAAGTTTTTTTTGAAAATTAAATTATATAATTGTTTTTTAAAGAAAAGCCAATTATTAAAAATTAAAAAATATATGTAATAAAGTAAGAACCTGAAAAATGTTCCCAAAATAAATAAAAAGTTCATTGAGGTTTAATATTTTTATAGGTACCTTTATTTTTATATGAAAACAGATTAAGTAATGGTGTTTTTATTGACTGATAAATGGATTAGTAAAATAATTGTTACGTTTCGAAAATCAAATCCTCAATCACCGTGTTCAAAAGCATCGACCTTTAGGGGAAAGGGTTGAACACATTACAATGGCCAACTCCTATACATACTTACATTACTAAATATGCAAGCAAACAATTATTTTATTGATTGGTGTTTCTTTTTTTTAAATTATTTATTTTCCTTTTTTATCATGATAAATGATGGACATGTGAAGATGTATGACTTAAGAAAGAAAATATTGGATTTCGTCAGAATTTTTGTATTTTTTGTTCTACAATAGTAAAGGAAAAAGAAACTGAATTTAAAAACATAACTATTTACCAAGTAGATTTTTTTTTCATATAAAAATTATCATTTCGTGTTCAATACTGAAATTATTTCCTTTAATTATTTATTTACTAAATTCCTGTATGAGCTTAAGGGATAACTTAACAAATATTTTTTTGCCAGTTTTTGTGTTAGCCAATATATTGAAAAAATTTTTGTGTGCATATGATTCATCAGAAGATACTCTATTTTTGCATTTATTCAACATGTGGGATGAGTTTTATTTATTAAAGAAGGCCGAAGAAAACTTTTTTATTATAAATTGACATTGCTGTGCTTTTTATTTAATATTAATTTGTACCTTTAGTTATTTTGTTTGTATTGATTTTATGATAAAATTTTTAATGTTATTGAATACAATTTCATTACTACAATGCCACAATAGGAATGCAAAATAAAATGAGTACAAAAAATTAGATATGAAAAGATAATGGGTTTAAAAATGTATATAAAGGTAATTTTATCAGGCATACATGTAAATAAAAAAATTCTAAGATAAATTTTAATCCAAACAAGCTGCATGAAATTACAAATATTGTTCAGAATTCTGAAAGCATTTCAGTTTTGAGATACAAGTGAAGGCTTATAAATTCTATCTTCCAACTCTAAATAGTGTTGAGCCGTGCCTCGCTGGCATTTATTGCTCTGTCCCATTATCTTGCTTTTTGTTTGGGTAAGACATTCAGACAACATAACAGACATACAAAATTGCAGTGGTTGTTCAGACATACACAATTATAACTTATTGAAAGAGAAATGCTCACAGCTGATATTTTTCAATTATTCTGTCTGATCTAGTATGTATTACTGCTTATGCATGTTTCCTAAATCATACAGTCATCAGGGTCTTAGCACTGTGATCAAGAATTGTAACCAGAAAACATTATTTGGTTTCATAGTACTTGTATAAACCTCCGAATACACACTGTAGCTGAGGTTTGATGCATTTGATATCCCCCCTTCTTTTTATGAATAAGTTTAAACAAATAATCTATTTCCCCCAATTCTGTTAGTCCCATGGATTTTAATTCTTTTGTGAAGCATAAAAGAATTAGCTCATAACTCCCTCGTGTAGTTGTTCCAATCTACAGCATTGTTGTGATTAATTTACATCTGTATTTTGCAAAATTTAATTTAAGTCTTCTAGATAATACAGGTAAAATGAGTCTAATGACATTGAGGAAAGAAATGCAAAATCCTTCAAAAACTCTGCTTTTCTTCTTGATCCCCTTTGTCCTTGTATATGTGTTTGAATTAATGTTCTTGGTGTCAGATTATAGGCTGTATATAGTTATATATAAGAAGTATAGTATTCTCTCTATAATGTTTGACACTTAACCTTTTATACAAGCAAATAAGTCTACAGACATTCTATGCATTCTGCTTCAATGAATTAATGTAGACTACCAAATAAAACAGTAAATTTTTTTTTGTAGTTTTAGTTATTTCATGGAAATGACTTTTTATTTTCATGTGCTACATTAAATTTTGTGCACAATACTCCCTATTATTACTACAAAACTAAGCGCTTCAGCACTCTGTAAACTGCTTATTTTTTTTCTTTTTCCTTAATGTAAAAAAAAATAATAATTATACACAAGTAAAATGCTGGCCCAGGCTAGCATTCAAATACTCATAGGAATGATGATGGTAGCTTTTGCTTTATAATTGTCTTTTATATTTTATTTTAATCCAGTGATACTCTAGTGCAATATTTGTTGGTTTATCAAGAGAGTAGTTTTACACTTTTATGATGGTCATTATCCACGACTTGCTGCTGGTATTTTTCGTTGAGTCAGAGGCAAAAGCCTTGTGCTGCTATAGACCCACTGTATAGCCCGGTCTAATGCTTGTTAAATCTGTCGCTGCCCAAAATCCTCCCGTTGGCATGGTGTGGAAGATAGGAGAGGGAGGTGCCAGCTTAGGCGCCGTCCTCGTCACTTGATCAAGGTTCAAAATTACAAGGTCTGTCGCCAATAGCCCTTGTGCTACTTCTAGTGCTGCGTTAATAAAACCAAACCAAATACACTTTTATGATCTATAGCTGGTGTCCTTCTTGCCTTTTTTATGTAAACTTTAATCATAACTCATTTTCGTATTTTGCTAGCGAAAGTAATTATGTCATAATAAATCATACTTTATAAATTGAAGTTTTTTACCCCCTGAGTCATTGTTGCAAAATACCATGCTTTTTTCAGGTTTAGAATGAATTCTGTTCCTAAAACAACATAACTAGTAATTTACTTATTATTTACAGTTCTCCTGATAGGCTAAAGAAAATTTTAAACTATATATATAATATTTACTTCATACCTTCTAATTTAGAAATTTTTTCCTTCATTAATAAATATGCATTTGATTATTCTTTGTAAGTTTTGAAAAGTAAATAGTGTGATAAATTTTTTTTATTCCAATTACTAAAAAATGTTGCTTATATTTAGCATATATAAAACATTTTATATTATTTGCTAGTTTTCAGAATTGTTTGTAATGAAATTATATTGTTGATTTTAAAATTTCTTTGGTTAAAGTTCAATATCGGGTGCCCTTGGCGATCGGCGACTTTTGGGTGCGATAGCGATTTAATTATGGTGATTTAGGTTATGGTAACCCTGATGCATAAATTTTGATAAGAAATTTGCATGTGTCATATATTCTCTATTCTTGATTGTTATTCGAAAAAAAAACGGCAGTCGATTTTCAACAATTTTTTGAGAGATCAAGACTTGCGATTCGTTTCTTTTGTTGATTGTTGTGAAAGAATGAAGAATGTCTGAGAAGAATAATTTACGTTTTTTTTACGATTTAGAAAGAAAGAGCAAAATGAGGTAAAGTCATATGTTACTTATGCATCATTAATACAAGAACTAGATATTATTGCTTAATTATAGTTATTTATAATAATTATTTATAAATCTTATTTATTACTAATTCATATTTATTATTAATTCTTATTTATAAATAATAGTTGTTAAATAATTGTTAATAAACAATTTTTATTTATAAATAATTCTTATTTATTAATTGTATAAAAGCAATTCTCATTTATACAATATTTATAAAAAAGAATTATTTATAAGCAAATATTTCTAAATAGTTCATATAACTACTTATTCAAAAATACGAATTACCAATTAATTTTTAATTTTATTTACATATTTGTAGGAATTATGAATAATTCCTATTTATAAATTATTACTATGAATACATATCAATTGAGACATTTGTAAGTATTCTTATCTTTTTTGTATATCGTTAACATTTATTTTTTAATTACTCCGATCAAATCCACATTTTGATTAGCTTCTCATTTGCAACATCTTCATCTCTTTCGTACGTAGCGCAAGTTTGGCAACCTTTCTTCAGAGTCGCCAAGGGACACCCGATACTGAACTTTAAATTTTTTTACTTATTTTGTAAAATAAAAGTTTCATATTTTTTCAACACAATTATAATATCTTGAGAAGGATAAAAATATTTCAAGGTTCAAAGTAAATGGTATGCAGCCTAATAGCATTTCAGATTGTGATATTTTTCAAGGCATTGCGATAGGTTCAAAAGAATTTAGGCTTGTTTGTATTGCCAAGGAGGCTTGTCATTGGGTGGTACATAATGTATAACTAACCAGCAAACTTACTGAAGAGCACGAGTGTGCATTACTAGAAGTAGGGAGGGAATGTGACATACGGAACTTGTGAAATAGCAGCAGTCAGTCTGTCTGCAACAAGTCTAATATATCTGATGCAGAAGCATATTGTTCCACATAGACTGATTGATCTGTGTCTTTTGATTGGTAATAATTTGTCGCCGGCATTATGTTGTAACTGCAGGACAGTTTTCTTAAATTGTATTTCGTGTAAATATATTTAATTCGATAAAATGTAATTTCCCTTAATTTTATAATCAGAATGTTCTTGATTTCTCTAATGAGGTTCAGGAGGATTAGTTGCTTCCCAAGACGTGAAAATTGTAGTAGTTATTAACATGATAATTTGAATCGGCATCAAATTCACCACTTGTGCATGCATATATATACTATGTGGCCTGCTTTAATAAAATTTGTTTCCAATGTGGCCCATAAAGTCTTTTGGGTTGGACAGGTCTGGTTTATAACATAAAAGCTTATGAAAGGATATGTGTGCTTTCCCTTAAAAATCTATTCACAGTCAAAGGAATTGTACCAAGACTCATGTAATTTCCTTTATTTTTGGCATGTTTTGTTTTTCTTGCCAAACCCATTCTTCTGGTAAATCATTTGGAGGCTCCAGAAGTTTCACTATCATACTTGATAGTGACATTTCTGTGTCTGATATCTTTGACATATCTGACTTCTTTGAAGTATTTAATTACAATCACTATTTGTCTCATTATCATTATCAAGTGATATGGTTTTGTCTTCCTATGATAATTCATTACTGTATCTGTTCATTAAGAGATTTATTTGTAAAAGTATAGTTCATTGATTTTCCAGTTACATTCGCTAACAAGTATTGGGCAACTTATCTGAACATTTTTCAATTGTGTAGAAATTTTATGCAGTTTGTCATTAAAAGATAATGATGAGTCTACCTTGTCATTGTAGCATTAGAGGTTGATATTTAAAAATTTAGATTGATATAATTATTCCAATTTGATTTTTGAATTTCTTTAAAAATTTTCATTTCTCATATACTGCTTTCTACCATGCATGTTGTATATTAGAAAGAAATGTATTTCATATGACTACTGCTATTCAAGTAAGATATATGAGTATGGTTCACTCTAGGTCTTAAAAAGTTTAACATAAAAGTTTACAAAAAAGGGTATGCTTTCTCAAAAGATACGGTTTGTATCCCTCCAATGTTGTTATTATTTCAGGACAAAATAATGAACAGCTGGGGGGGGGGGGGCCCGGGAATAAATATTATTTAATACTTGACATGTTCCACAACACAAGACAGGATACAAAACATATATTAAACACAGAATCACGAACATACATCATCATTCTGCTAAGAAATCTCTCACCTTCCATCGTGCTTGCACTTCTAACCAAAAAAGAACAAGTGGCGCCATCTGGCTGCCGTTTAATAGTACATGGAAAGTAGCGCTAAATTATGGTGTTACAAGTTTTATTTTATTGGGAATATTACCAGGATTTATCAGTCATAAAATAATCCACTTTTTCTCTTTTAAAGTGAGTGAAAATATTTAAATGTATAAAACACATAGGTAAAAAATGCAGCAAAATGGTACATTTTAGTAGTGGTAGAATCTATGCTTTTTGTTTTGTTTACCTAGTCAGTTGTTAAAAGACACTTATAATTAGAGATCTTTCTTAGTGACAGACCCAATATAGAAATTATAAAACTTACTTCTTTTACTCTTTTTAGCATTTATTTGTTCAAAAATATGTTTTAAATCCTTGTAGTAAGATTCATTTCTTATATAGGTACACAAAATTAGACTGAAATATGTTTTTAATATTCTTTTATTCCCTTCCATTCCACTCATCTGTTACTCAGCAAAACAAATAAAATGAGATCAATCAATGTAATAACATTTTAAATAAAAAATTTTGTAGGTTTTTTTTTTTTTTAGGGGGGTATTATTTACTTGAAATTATTGGTATAACAAAATGTATTTTTTGTATGTCACTTTATAGTTCTTATTTAAGCATTTATTGTATGAACATATGTAAACACTTAATGTATTTATGTACACATTATGTAATTAA
>BMAW01132726.1:37514-55010 GCA_019974015.1 Nephila pilipes | reverse complement strand
TCTTACAATTATTCAGCATATGATTTCTGATTAAAATGGACAAATTTAAAATAAAATAAGGAAAAATATGTTAAACAAACTTAAAGAAACTCTATCTAGAATTATCACTACTCTCCCAGAACACCTTGTTCATTTCTGTAGATCTGGAAATTGGGTCAGAAGGGACCTGAACAAAATATAAGAAGATTTTACTGAAGTGAATTTAGAAAGATCTGATAAATATTTATTCTTTGTAGCATAAAAAAATATTTTTTAAAGTATTTATCTTATTTTGTTGTTGTAACATTTTACAAATAGTTTTAAAAGGTGATTAGTTTTGAACTCAAAATCCAGGCAATTTGGGGCAATCTTACAAAATTTACCTAAGAATTATTTCTGCAAAATTGGCTTTTTTAAATTTGATTTTATAAATTAAAGTTAATCAAAAAAGTAAAAAGGGATGATATCAAAATATATAAATTTGAAATTTTTTTAAAAAATCATATTTAAAACCTTTATTTTATATTTATTTTATTTTATTCTAGGTTTCGTCTTGAATGTCATGAAAATGGGTACAACTCATGATTTCATGTCTAACCTTCTAGATGAAATAGCTTTTAGAAGGTTTAGATGGCATTACACTGCAAATGCTGTAATAAGGCCAAAAGATCTCTAATTTTCCAGCTGGATGAAGATTCAAAAAATTTCTTTGGGACAAAGCTGTAAAAGCATAAAGACATTGAAATATTTGAATTGCCTAAAATCCAAATTTGAACTACATAATCTATAACAGATAATGCATCATGTTGATTCTGAACTTGATGTTGTTGTAACGGCTGGAAAATTATATGATCCATATTTTCCTATTACCCCGTGGAAAGATGGAGATATCGTGGATCATAAAATATATAAAACTAGAAGGTGCATCACTTCTGAAATAAGATGTGATACTGTTTTACTCATATCATTGAACTGCGTTGTTGAGAAATGTGGGGAGATGCTTGGTTTTGGTTGTAATCACCAAAGTGAGACTTTCATCATTGATTGACTGAAACAACCATTGATTGATCTGTCTTTTTGGAAGCTAGTATTAGTTCTTAGAGCCGCATTGGGAGATTGAAGATATCTGTGAAGTCACTCAAGAGAAGGTGGTTTTATTGGTCTTGAAAGTTGGCTTCTTGTAAGCAACTCCATTATTACAGGAAAAAACTACCAATGAAAGGTTTAATGTTAACTAAACAAAAATCATTATATGAAAACAAAAAAGGTACACATGCACAGGAAGCTTGTTCTCTATTTAATCGGGTTCTATGTGTCTAACGTAGGGGAACACCAAAGATGCCTCTTGATGAAGCTTGTGTGATATCTCTGTTAGACAAACCCCTACAAATAGGGAAGCTTGTAGAGTTTAAAAAAAGAAGAAAATGCACATCCCGAGTTCGTTCCAACATTTGGCAAAACTATTCTATAGACCTTCCAGAAAATGGGCAAGCTGATGAATACTACTTGCAAGGAGTTTTATCCAAATGGCACTACTAAAAGATTGCATACTGTTACTGGGCATGAAAAAGCTATTAAGGTTGTTCAACTTTTTAAGGCATTGTGATGATGTTGACTTGGATGAAAAGACGAGGAAGCTATTGATTATAAAGGGGGGGAGCATTTTAAATGTATTTATCTATCAGAATTTATTATGTAGGAACCTTTAGTTTATCAGTTATTTTGTCATAGAATAGATGCCGGTCCTGAAGGCATCAGTGTAAAATGATCTTGAAGAACAATGACTTTCCTCAAGTAGGATATTCATGGTTTGCTAGGTTTATTATCCAAAAAGGTCATATTATTACTGTTCTTCAAGATAGAGGGAGGCAGAAAGTGAAGAAATATATTAAGTTGAAATGTATGCAATAGAGAACAGAAAGATTATCTTCATTCTTGAGAGAGAACAGGATGTGATCAAGCGGCAAAAAAAAAAAAACTCAAAAATTTTTTAAAGTCTGCTTGAAGTTAGAAGATGAAATAAATAGAAATTGAATTTATTTGTGACAATGAGGTGAAATAAATGATCCTCAGATACAAGTTGCTATTGAATGCTTAAATTTAAATACTTGTTTCAAAGAAAGAACAAAAAAAGGAACAGAAATGTAAAACTTAGAAGCTATAACTCGCCTAAACTGGCAAGCCGGGTTCATATTGTCTCCAAAATGCTGCAGAAAAAAGAGCAAACCTAAAAAAAAGTCCTGCATCTTCAGATACAGTTCAGAAATATCCACGTGATGACTCAAAATTTATACGCGTAAAAGTATCATATATTACTTCTTCATTGTCTGTTTACAAGCACAAAGGTGATCCTAAGTAGTGATGAGCAACGATCTATCATGAGAGTATGAGTTGGAAAAGATTTGTTCCACCTTCACCTGATCAAGTAAAGAGGGATGGTGTTTTCTTACAGACATATATCCTCAGATATTCTCTATCTTGTTTGTTTAAATTAATAGCCTCTACCAAGGTATACCTAATTTGAATTAATATATAGAAAATGAAGAAAATCCCATTATCTATTAAGTTTTTTAATTTCAAAGTCTACTTAATAGTCTTGAATAATCGTAGTACTTATTTTCTCAAATGATGTCATTAAAGTTCTTTTGTTACATGGATTGATTTCTATTGAGACTCAAGTTAAGTAAACAGAGATCAAATTTTCTTATATGTCTACAAGCGCAAGTATAAAAGATATAACAATATCTCCTACAGGTTATCTGCATGTCAGCACAGACATTAACTATGAAATAAGACTCTATGTGTATTTGAACGAAGAGATATTGAAAATCTTTTGGTTTGATCTGAGAGCATTATTTTACACATCTTTGGGTAAATATAGTGCAGCTGTTGGTGTGATTCAGTTGTTGGTAAAGCCAATTTTAAAACCAGAATTAAGGTTTGTACCATAAAGAATAAAGGTTTTGATGAAGTTGTGTAGATGATGGATCTATACCTGGGATGGGTTTAGGTGCTGGGAAGTTTTGATCTCTATCCTTATTTTTTTTACATCAGTGCAGACGAAACTTGGTAACTCAGCAGTAAACACAAATCATCTGAGACTACGCTGGAAAAGGTAACAGTGCTGCAAAAACACTGCAGTACTTGTTTTCATTCAGAATTTACTTAAAATACAGAAACAGCAAATTCTGAATATCGAATCAGAGATTGTTGATTGACAAAAAAATACTTGCTTACTCAAAGGAGCAGAAATCGGATATCCAGAAATCTACTAAAAAAGATAATTCCCAAAACTTGTACATCCTGTTGGAAGAAAAAACAACAAAACTCCAGAATATCTAGTCATTGCATCAAAAGCTGGCCTTTATTATGATGAAAAGACAGATGCAGTAGAAAAAAATGGATAAGGGCTCACAGCAGTTGGAGTCACAAGAAGATAGTTTCTTGTTACTCTGTAAAGTGGCATCTTCCTTCCTCAATCTAATTTTATTGCAAAAAATTTGTTGTGCCATATACTGTTATTATATAGATCTCTTACACAAGCAAGTTCCAGAAGTTTCATAATAAGATTTAGGTCATTAACGTAATATTCTTGGACACATGTGATGTTAAACTCACAACAATTAATAATGTGAATGTGTTTTTAGGGAAGCACTTCCAAGATACAGAATTAGTTAGAGTTCACATTGTAACCAAACAAAAAGCAAATCAAGATGTTTGAGGAGAAATGTTTACTTACTGTAATAAATGACTTTAGAGAAATTCACTTTGCCTGCTTCAGATAGATGTAAAATAATTCTTCCAAACAGCTTGAAAGAAATCAAGAAAATTCTTGTTCTAGAATGTTATGAAAAAGTTATGGGCAAGATAAACCTCTTTACAAAGAACTCAAATGGTGTTGAGGACACATCAAAAAATTTGTTCTTACTTTTTAATTCTCTCAGCATTAGCTCTAGTCCATGATGGCACCAAATGTATTCACATTCTACACACAAATTGTTCAGTCATTTCGAAAATGCTGCAATGTCTGTTGTTAGTTTTCTACTACTAGAAGAAAAGTATTGCTGTTAATAAAGAAAAACTCACCTGAATTGACTTGCAACGCTCTTCTTCAATCAACTGGTCCATAAGCAAATTTTCAGCGGCATACAGCAATGAATGCTAACAAAATTTCCCTGTGAAAATTTTCAAAGAATTGAGACCTTTGTGCATAACCTAAAATCTAAACTTTGTGAACTTATGTTGAAGTGTATGATGTTCCTCTGGTCTTGCAGCTGCTGTGATATCTTTGGATGCAGATGGGACAGTTATCTCTTCATACCAAATACCTTCTCAAATTATTTTGTTTGACTTTCTTGCCAGAAGCCAGGACTACATTGTTGGAACGGATGATTGCATACTTTTAAGTGATAAAGAATCAATTGAATTGTCTGTATATTGAATGATAAGAGTACTCACATCTGAATCCATCTAACAGCAGTACTCCTAATGACAAACCAAGGAAATTCAAGATGTTGAAATGATTGATATGAAGGAATGCCAAATTTGTAGATCAGTCTCTTTATGAATAGCCTTACAAAATGTCTGAAGTTCAAAGCATTTGCTATATCTAGATTTCCATTTTTATACTTGTCAAGAGATGTCCCAACTAATTTTATTGAGAGTATGGTATCTTCAAGGATTTCATAGTTTGTTTGAATTCTGTCAAGTGTATTGTCATCTGAAATCTGTTGAGGCTCGGATTTACCTGTCTGTCAATCCTATAGATGTTATTGAGAAAGAATTTGATGAACAAAAAATAGAAGAATTCACACATATATCAAAAGATAAAATGAAAATAACTAAGGATCAAATTTCAAAAATTTCACATCTTTTGACATCTTTCATTCCACCTGAAATTTTTGATTCAAATCAAAATTACTCTAACCATATTGAAATTATATACCAACATTATTCTTCTGAAACACAGCAAGAAGCTAAACATATATTTTCTTACATATATGATTCTGGCTTGATGGGAGTGACAGAAAAGGAAATTTGGAAAGAATTCAAAAGCATCTCAGGTGAAAAACTGTTTGAGCATCTTAAACTCTTCCAAGAAGCATATTTAATCATTCGTGTTGGTGTAAATTCATTTACATATGTTTGTGGTTGTTTTGCTAAAGAATGGATATTGACTACATGTCATTTGTCTGACTTATCTTTGAAGAAAGGAAGAAAGAAAAAAAGACTGTTATCTGATGTTGATGATGTATCAGATAGTCCAAACATTTTAGTTCTTCCATTCTGTAAAAATGACTTTGAGAATGATAATGTGCAATCTACTGAGATTGATTCTGTTTCTTCTGATACTCAGGATGCTTGTTCTTTTTGTGTTGATGAAGCAGAAAACTATCTCCACAGCCAGGCTGAACAAATACCATCTAGTTCATCAAAAAACTGTTCATCTGTTATTAATAATGCTGACAAATTGCATTTTATACCAAGAACATGGCGCAATCCTGATGGCAGTTTAAACAAACCAGTGTTTTTTAATTTGCTTTCCACGATACTGAGTCACATAATCAGTCTGCCAGGTATTTCTTCAGCTCAAGTTTGTGAACAGTTTACTTTGGTATTGCCACCAGTTCAAATTTTAGAACTAATTGAAATTTTAGAAAAAGCAAGTTGCATATATAAATATTATAGTAAGCCATTGAAAAGAACATCTTTATTCTCTCCTCCAGGAATTGTAAAAATAACAACAAATGTTCAACCAGATGATATGGAACATCTAGAACCTTTTCCAGATGCAATTTGTAAAATGGCAGATTTACGAAATTCAATGAAATAATTGTTTGCATCTTGAATGAAAAATGATTGTTATAAATATATTTATATTTTAAATACATTTATAATAATGTGTAATTTTTATGTATAAAAATGTATATACATATTTTAGGGTAAATTTTGTTAATATTTGTATATAAAAGAATTGTATCATTGTACTTGAAAGTCACTCATTAATTTTGCATTTTTCAAAAAAAAAATTATTCTTAAAAACAATTGTTTGTACTCGATACAGACATTTCTGTTTGAATTTTATAAAATATAATAGACTCTCGATTATTTGAAGCAATGTAAATTAATGTAACTTCAAGTTCAAACAGTGCACTATGGATTTCAAATAATGTATTTAAAAATTGTTTTTAACTCATGTATTACACTAGCTTATTTGACCTTTTCTCAGACTTGCTCATTTTTTTAAGTTGGGAAAAATGTTATAAACTGAAATTTAATTTATTTTAGTTGCATACCCAACTTCTTCCAGAAACAATATATTATGCACAAATCTATTTTCATTTAAAAAATTTCTTTAATACACTTTTTTGGTGTGTTATTTTTTTTTTTTCCATTTTGAAATATATATAATACATAAGTTGATAATCATTTTTCAAATAATCAGGACTCTATATGTTATATTCATGTGTAATTTAATATGTGCAACAAATTACATATTCTATAAAATGTTATAAAGAACTGTGTTAATGATTAATTATTACAATGAAATAATTTTTATGCAATGTATTTATAAATGGTAAAATTAAGTCTAAAATAATACCCAAAAGTATAATTTCATTTTGTATAAATATTACAGTTTCTAAGATGCAATCTTGTTAAATTTTACTTCATTATTTTGTTCTACTAGCAAACTTTTGAAAACATTTAAAGAAGAAAGTTAAATTATTCAAGATGAGAAAGAAAAAAAAATTCATATTTAAGAAAAGATAAGTTTTGGAATAAATTATAATTATATGGTTCTTATATTACTTGAAAAATTTACATTGACCACTCCTCTTACAAACTTGGGACAAATTTTGTTTGAGTTTCATTGAGTAAATCTTGGTATTCCTAATAAAGTAATATTCTATTTTTCTTTAATACAATTCATAATTTTTTGTTTAGTTCAGATGTTGTGACATTTCCCGACAGAATATAATTATATTTTGTATCCTATATTTATTTTTTCATTTAAAAGATACAAAAATGATAAATATAATTTGACTAGATTAACATATATAAATAATTTAAAACAGAAAAATACAAATGCACCTTAAGAAATATAATAATGAAATCAAAATAATATAAATATAAAACAGTGATCATTCTCTTCATAAAGCAAAAATCTATTAAATGCTAAAAATTAAAAGGGAGAAAAAAAAATTTTTTTTAGTTATTCCCAAAAGCTATAGTTTTCCATTTAGTGTGTATTGTTAATTTTTTATTGATATTTTCAATTCTGTCTTCCAACAAAGAACTGCATGATTACAAACAAAATTCATTTTTTTCCTGGATATATTTTGTAATCCAATTGAAAACTTATTTCAGTTAATAAGTTTAATTATGCAACTATTTTGCCTGATTTCATTAAATCATTCACTGAATAAAACTTAAGGAATAACCAGTTACGTAAAAAAAAAAAAAAAAAAAAAAATCCCAATTCCTCTCTCCTGAATTTAATTAAATGCAAATTGAAACACAATTGTTTAGAAAACAAGATCATTGCACTGCAAGCATTGCTGTTAGGGAAATAATTACTGGGGCATATTCTAAACTTATGAAGATAAAGCAAAAAGAAAAGTAGAGGTAGGTGAAAATATTGCAGACACACTTAATATTTAAAAATTGGGATCAATATTTGTTTATTGTTAAAGGCACCTGGGTTTTCAGTTTAGATAAGACAAGGTTATTTACGATTTCTGTCCAGAATGAAAGCTTTAATTATCATTATTTTTTACAGTCTGTAATTTTTTATTATTATTATTATTTTAGAGTTTGTAATAAAAAGCATAGGATACTTTTTTGCGATCATTGTCTTTTATGTAGTGTTTGTAAAATATTATTCATTATACTTCTCTGTAATTGAGAACAGATTAATGTTAGTCTTCAAAACTAAACTTTAAATACCTAAAAGTTTGCATGTGTTTATTTTATGTAATTTTCCTGAAAATAATTATTTGAATAATATCTTCGTGATGAAAACTTGTTTTTTTTAAAAAAAATTGGATACAACTTTTGAAAAGGACATATAGCATTATGATAAATTTCTTAGTAGTTTTCCTCTTCCTCCTCAGTTAAGTAAACCTTAAATACAATAAACCTCCTATCTTTCTTTTTTTTACAACGTTTTTCTGAATTTCACTTGGTGTGTGTGTGTGTGTGTCATCAAATTTTCGATCGTTAATTTAACCAACTTCCCATCAAGCTAGAGCTTTGAAATTTTGGGAATCGTTCGTACTCGCCTAACAATGCAATATTTACACGTTTGCGACAAGTTTTAACTAATATTTCAATAATTTTAATAAGTCAAAATATTCTTTCCTCTAGGCGCTTTTAGGTTTGAGGGAAAATTTCTTTCCCCCTCTGGGAGTACCGGGCACTCCTTCACCGCATGAGGTTATCGTAAACCTTTTGTACTCGCAAAGGGGAGATACTATCTCCCCTTTACAATCTCCGAGATAGTAAGGGTTGCTGACTTTTAGTCAGTAATCATTCGCAAGAAAGAAAGTTTCCAATATTTGGCGTCATGTCTTATCACAATAATTTTTTCTGAATTCTGGTTCCCATTTTTTTTAATAGAATGACTTACAAACTTTCAAATGCATGTTTTGATTTTATGAGTATTATGAATTTTTTAATACTGTCACAAATGTCTCTTTTTAAGTGAATTTTAAAGTTAAAAATAACTAACAGTTTTAACTAATATTTCAATAATTTTCTCTAATAAACTTTGCCACTATATAAAAACGTTGTTTTTAAAAACGTTGGTTTTTATATCGAATTTTTGTCCTTGCACTTATACACTAGGAGCTTTCCCAATCATTGAATATTTTTAAAATTTGATATAAACAAATTTTTATAATTTTTAACTTGAATTTTAATTTTTATACTAAATAATTTCCACTTGTATAAGATATGTTTCCTTCTGTAATTTTACCTAAGTTGAAAAATATTTTCTTTCCATTAATAAAAATGATTAATAAGAATAACTCTGCTTCATCAATGTTCTTTTATTCTGAAAATCTTTTGCTGAAATAACATATTTCATCTAAAAACTAAACTAATATTTTAAGATAAATTTAAACTTGCAAACTGCTGAAATTAATTTAACACATCAAAAAATATCACATATGTTATTGTTGGGAGATAAAATGAGAAATGTAGCTTAGTTTTTCCTTCTTTCTGTCAACAGATAGTGACATGTTATAAACTTTTGGATAGCTGAGAAATGAATCTGTTGAACGGTATATGTAATATGTTCAATTGTCTCAACAGATCGCAAGTTACAGGTGACTGTTTTTGGTGATTTCTCCAACTATGCAACAAATGCTACAAGAACTCTCTGAGAAGGAATTTAGATACTTTTTTTATTCAGATTACAATTATACTGTTTTTTCTGGTTCTTTTTCTTAAAATCAAACAGTAAACATAGTGTTGATTACGGGGAAAATATTATAAGTCATTGGGTTAATCAAAACAGAAATACACAAATTGGATCCAGAGTGATAACATTCTTTGTTGCTCCACATCCCTTGTAAATCAAACAATCTACATCTAAGTCAAAAAAATTAATGAAATCGTTAAAAAAAAATAACTTAAATATGATCAATGGGGAAATGCATGAAAATAGTATATGAATTCTTAAAATAAACCAACAAGTGTTGGAATTTGCAAGAGCTTTTTCAATTGCAACATAATTAAATTAGAATTGTACTTGCAAAATCAAAGTATTCATCAGTTATGTTTCTTAAAAGCTTACTTTTTTAAAACCTAATAGATCATTTATAATTTTTTTTCCTTATGAAAAATTATATATAAGTATCACTCATTCATTATTATTCTATTTTTATTTATGTTCAGAATACAATTTATTTTACACACTGTATACAAGAATTTAAAAAAATGTATGAATCTATTTTTGATTCACAGTTTTAAGTGTTTCCAATTTTGTTTGAAATTTACCAATTAATGGTAATTGTAAAAGTGTAAATTTACATTCATTATGTAGGATATGTTAAATGATACTGTGATAGTCGAAAAAAAAAAGCAAACTTGCCTTTTCCATTTATAAAACGTTTTATATCAAATAATTATTGATGTATAGTGTAACTTTACAAAATTAAGAGCTTATTCAAGTAGAATTTGAGAACTTATAAACTTATTAAATTAAAAATACAACAAGAAACAAATGAACTTAACTAGAAGTGCATCAAAAGTTTACAGAGAACATAAGATAAAAATAATGTGAAAAAAACAGTAATGAATATTTTATGTGCTTTTCTTTGGACTTTCACCACATTCACGAGTCATAGGCATAGATGGTGCCAAATTTTTTTGTTAGTTCGGGCAAGAATTTTTGCCATTCTTCCAAAATAGATTTAAATACTAAATATCTGACCCCTACTGCTGCCGTATACCTCCAGACCATAATAAAGTCACACCCATTTTATTGTTTTTACTGCATACATATTAAATTCCTGCTTGACCATTTCTTTGTGCAAAAAATTTCAAAATTTTTTCATTATTAAATAAAATGTTATTTCAAAAATTTTAAACCTCCTATGGTATTTTCTGGAAAATTCCAGACGCTTGTTCTGGTTTGTTTAAGGCAAACATAGTTGCTTACGAGGAATTCTACCATATATCCCATGTTCAATAAGCTTGCTTGTAGTACTTGCGCTTACTGTCTTTCCTACATTTACAAGATGTTTTGCGAAATTTATACAGCACTTGTGGCTGGATTTGCTTTGACCTCTCACTTCTGTATGTGGTCTTGGCCTTCAAGTTCTGTGAAAATTCTTTACCTTTTTTTCAACTTCACGTCTAGACCACAGTTTAATCTTGTTTGGCGCAGCATAGCCATATCTGGCTCTTGCACCAATAAACTTTACATTCACTCACTCACTCTCTGAAAATTCTTTGGTGTACTTGTCAATGACATTCTAAACCAAACAATGAGTTCTTTGAAGAAATTCTCTAATTTCATATAATAATTTTCCATTTCCTTTCAAATTTATTATTATTTTTTCTCTCTCATTTCTAGCGATGTTTGTTTCCCCATGATGAATTCTCTCAAATTTTTCCAGAAATTAAAACAGGAAAACAAAATGTACATAAAGAATTCAGTAATAAAAATTTGTAGTATCTGTGAAAAAAGTAAAACAGTTTGAAAGGAAGACTTGTCAGTGTATATTTTCTTTTGATGCTTTAAAAAAGATTTTTCTTTTTACTTAATATATTTTTTCTCCATGTAATTACAGTTTGTCTAGTATTTACTAGGCGTTAAACTCTTTATTAATGATAACTGAACGGTGCAATTTTATTTTATGTTAAGTATTAGTTATGTATTTTTAAGAAAATGTTTCAAGTATGAAAAACTCTTGTGATTACTTTTTTTTTTTTTTTTAACCCTTTTTTATGGTTTTTATTTTCTAAAAAAAAAAAAAAAAATTTATTTAATTTTTTTTTTTATTTATATATTTTTAATAAAATGTTTCAATTATTAAAAACTCTTGTGATTAATTTTTTTTTTTTTTTACTCCCTGTTTATGCTTGTTAGTTTCTGATAACGAATGAAAGCTATTCTTAAATTTTGATTCATTATAACTATGATTATCCAGTAAGATAAATAAATATTTCAAGAACCTGTGAATGAAATTATACTTTTATCCTAGTTGAAAAAATAAACTTTAAAATAAAGAATAAATTAAAAATGAATTATGTGATTTACTATCAAGCGCCAGCGATATTTCCCAAAATTCAATTTAAAGAAATTCTTGAATGTGTTGTCCGTTTATAATGGTTGCTCTAGTTCAACAAATTTTTACGCCAGTCGTAATAAGACATCGAATTTGACCCATTTAAACCAAATATACTGAGAAATTCCAGCAAATGATATAATAAACATTAAACGTGTTTTGGTATTATTTATTAGACAAATTTATATTGAAAACATATCAAACCTTTATATTCTCGCATTTCTCTCATCTGACAATGACACTCAAAAAGCTCTCAATCTCTTGTGGTTGTACGAGTGAAATCAATCCATCACAGAGAATATTGGTAAATGATGCTTTATTCACAAATTCAGGACAAGATGAACAATAACAGGGTAAGAACAGGTTGCAAAATTTAGGCAGATTGAACAGAATTTGTGCAAATCAGCAACACAAAAATATATGAAACAGCACTTGTAATTACAGTCACAGCACTTTTAATAACGTTCAGCTTACTAGTCCATACTTCTGACAAATCTCCGTCTAGACCACATTTAAATCTTGTTTGGCGCAGCATAGCCATATCAGTCTCTTGCGCCAATAAACTTTACGGTTGGAATGTACTTTAGAGTAACTTCCCGTTGGCGACAAAAGTTGTTTACACTTTTTTGGCGATATTTTTACAATTCTGGTTACCATGCTTTCTCTCCTCTGCGGTGGCTTTAGCCGTGGCAACCTTACGAATATGGCATATGATACATGATTTTCAGTAAGAAGTTTTTTTTTTATATTTATACCTTTCTCTGATCATTTTTTTTTTCACTTTTGTTGCAATCGCCGGGGCTATCTATTCGAATTTGCCACACGAATACGGATACCGGATCACCTGATGTTTTTTTTTTCGTTATACAATCCTCGGAACCTATTTTTTTCACTATTTATACTTTTCGAATTTGCCACATGAATACGGATGCCGGATCACCTGATGTTTTTTTTTTCGTTATACAATCCTCGGATCCTATTTTCTCCACTATTTATGCTTTCGCCGGGCTTACTTTTCGAATTTACCACATTCATCGGAATTAGACTCTTCCATCTTTTTTTTTCCCCCTTCTGTCTGGATAACTTTTTTACAAAATTCATTACACCTGCGCAATCTGACAGTCAAGCAGCTGTTGCATATGTTTTTCTTAAACCTTAACCAATCACGGGTTAATCGTTTGGTCTTTTGCATTGTTTACTGACGACTTCTCATAGTTTCTAGAATTTTCTCTGTCCGTTAGTACGGTGTACAGTTCTGCAGTTCAGTTGTTTATTAATTTTGCTGTGTTTTCGTGCTTTTGCGTTTTACGTTCTTAAACGTTTTTTTTTTATTCAAATTCTCCTGCTTGGTTGATATTGTGTTTCTGCGTTTTTTTACCTTACCGTCAATCATTTACTCCACGTTTATTCTCCCAATCCCAGTTCCTTTGTCGAGGGAGAATTTCATTCTTACATGAATTAATACATGTGGAGACGGAGACACGATCATTCTATTCAGGATGAAACCTACAAGGAGTTTTTGAAAACCGTTATTACTGTGTACCCGCCGGAAAATCGAGACGCCACTGAAACTTAGGTAAGTCAAAAAATCCCCACTTTTCAGCTTCGCGGAGTTCAGGCTCCGCCATAAAAATCGCCAAATTTGGCGATTTTTCAAATCTCGCCAAGAAGTTACTCTAAACTACATTTTCACCAACTTTACATTCACTCACTCACATTCTGACAAATATCCACAGTGATTCTTCATCGACTGATCAACTCGACCAATGCCAAATAATTCCAATCGGTTCGATCAGTCATATTTATAATAGCTGTTTCGGGCTGGTAACACATGGATCAATATGTCCCGAGACTGTGCGGTCGTTTTTTTTTTTGCGATTTCCTCCTTCAAACGCACCAGCAAGTCAATATAATAATCACTGTTGATTGATTTACCTTTTTCGAGGTAGTCAATGAAAATCACGCCATGCGTATCCCAAAAAACTGACGCCATGACTTTGCCAGCTGACTGCTGCGTTTTCGGATGCTTCGAACGGCTTTCGCCAGCTGTGCGCCACTCAGATGACTGCCGCTTCGACTCTGGAGTGTAGTGATGTATCCATGTTTCGTCCATAGTCACGTAACGACGCAAGAAATCTTTTTTGTTGCGAGTAAATAGCGATAAACAGCTTTCTGAAGCATCGACTCGTTGCTGTTTTTGTTCCATCGAAAGCAATCGCGGCACTCACTTGGAAAAAACCTTTTTCACTTCACTTCAAAAAACCTTTTTCAGTAAATACACTTCCATATGATATCTGTGTCATCTCAGCAATCTCATGGAGCTTCACTTTACGATCTTTCATTATAGTTTTTGTCACTTCACTCACATTTTCCGGTGTAACGGCTTCCACAGGTCTACCCGAGCGTTCCGCGTCATTTGTGTCGGTACGACCACGTTTAAACTCGGCAAACCACCGACAAATCGTTGCTTTTGATGGACAAGAGTCCGGGTAACATTTTTCAATCCATTGTTTCGCTTGCACGGTGTTTTTACCCATTAAAAAACAATGTTTTATCAGAACACGAAACTCGGTTTTTTCCATTTTTTAAAGAAACTACAAAACGACTTTACTCCAACCTCGATAACTCAGCTGTTTCTGGTCCGATCGACTTAAAATTTTGACACGTTTCAAGCAAAGGTTAGTACTCTAGAAAGACCTGGTTACTGGTTTACTACGAGCGCCATCTCTGGGTTAGTCTCGGAACTTATTGATCCATGTGTTATAACATCACAAGGAAAAGTCTGCAACTTTCGTCCTAATCGAGATATGGCTAAGATTCCAGCAATTTCTAGAACCTCCATTTTATCGCCAATAGCCCTCGTGTTGCTTCTAGTATGACGTTGACCCATGTGGTGACCGGGGATGACAGAATAGTCTCACTGTAGCTCATGCATGTCGTAAAAGGCGACTAAAATGGGTACCCAGCGTCTGGGGGTATAGCCGGGCACCCTGCCCCTGGGGATTATATCAGGGGATCTCAGGGACTTGCCTTTTTCAGGTAAGTATGGGCTTCACGAACCCGAGGTACCCTAGTGATCTTTTTCTTTCCCATGGGGTTTACTGTCTTTGGTAAACACGGGTGACGCACTCCCGGGATACCCTAGCGATCCTTCTCTATTTTCGACCCTCCTTTTTGTCAATCACTTATCTTTTTTTCAACTTCATGTCTAGACCACAGTTTAATCTTGTTTGGCGCAGCATAGCCATATCTGGCTCTTGCGCAATAAACCTTACATTCACTCACTCTAGTATGACGTTAATATAAACTAAACTAATTTTGTCGTCGTTTCCGCGGCAGCCTAGTGGTCATAGTTTCGGACTCGTGACCGGCGGTTTTCGTTCAGTCGCGGGTTCGATCCTTGGCCTCTAAAGATCCGTTGTGTAGCCGGAGCTGATGCACGTTAAATCTGTCGGGCCCACAGTCCCCCCGTGTCGTGGTGTGGAAGTTAGGAGAGGCGGGTGCCAAATCAGGTGTCGTCCTCGTCACTTGACCGAGGTTCAAAATTAAGAGGGACCCGTGTGGTGACCGGGAATAACAGAATAGTCCCACTGTATCTCATGCATGTCGTAAAAGGCGACTAAAATGGGTACCCAGCGTCTGGGGGTATAACCGGGCACCCTGCCCCTGGAGATTATCCTCACTCAGGCACTTGCCTTCTTCAGGTAAGTACGGGCATCATGACCCCGAAACACACTAGTGATCTTATTCTTTCCCATGGGGTTTACTATCTTTGGTAAACACGGGGGACGCGCCCCCGGGATACTCTAGCGATCCTTCTCTATTTTCGACCCTCCTTGTTAACAAATTTGTCTTTTCTTCCACTTTTTTTTTTCACGTCTAGACCACAGTTAAATCTTTTTTGGCGTATCATAGCCATATTTGGCTCTTGCGCCAATAAACTTTACTTTCTCACTTGACCTTTCTTGTCAACCAATCCATTTTCATTGTTTTAACGTCTAGATCATAGATTTACCTTGTTTGGTGCAGTATGGCCACATCTGGTTCATGCGCCAATAAACTTCATTATCACTCACTCACTCAAAATTACGAGGATCGTCGCTAATAGCCCTCGTGTTGCTTCTAGTGCGACGTTAATATAAACTAAAACGAAACTTTGTCGCCGTTTCTCGCTATATATTAAAGTATATAACGTGAGTTTTCCCAGTATAAAGTAATTAACTGATTCTTTGCCCATGAAATATCCTTTTTGTAACTGTATTTTGAAAATTCAATTCCAAAGTTTGTAAGCGTATAATTTTTTGAAAATTCTATACCAATAAGTTTGGGCAGAATTCTTAACGATTTTCTGTTAACTAATTATTTTTATTCTTTTGCACATTTTAAAACAAAAATCGTATTTGGATGAAAAAGGAGTAATTAAGTAAAAGAGAATTAATATATTGCATTAATATTCTTTTAAATCAATTGAAATGTATACACTTAGCAATATCAATACCTTTTTTTAATTTGTATGAATGTAAGGACAAAGCTAAGAAAGGAAACCACAAAGAAAGTTTTCAAAAAAATTCAATTTTGGATTGGGGTTTGGAATATTTCCCAAGAATTTTTTTTCTCTTTCATCTAGTATATCTTAAAAGTATTACTATGTAATCAAGGAAAATATTTTATAGACCTCACATTTACAAGCTTAACTCTGTTTTAATAAATCTCTTTTATTCTTGAATGTTTTTATTCTGAATTATATATTTCTGAAATTTTATATATATTTCTGAAATTTTATCCATGCATAAATTTCAACAACTGCTGCTCCTCCTGCAACTTTTATAACTCATTCTCGATGCAATTTGTAAAAATAAAAGCAACGGATCGAAATGTTATGAAAACTGCTCCATCAAGATATTAATTATGGAATATTTAAGTGTTTTAAATGTTTACGCATCAACAACAGATGGCAGCACAATATGTTATAAATAAATTTAGATGACAAATTTTGTTCCTAATAATAATTCCTCTTTAGACAGCCAATCAAGAGGACTTGGATTTTCACAAGAGAGAAATCAACACTCTTGTATAGAATTCCTAATAATGTGTTATTTATTGGATAAACCAGGAGGCATGAAATCTTTCAGAAACATGATCGGATATCTAGTTCAATCCAAATGGTACCAAAAGCATGTTTTTTTTTTTTTTTTTTCAAGGTGATCAAAGGCAATGGAGCGGAAAAGACCGTTTTTGAAGAATATTTTTCCAAATTAATGAACATTTAAATATTTCGTCTTCTGTATATAGGTTCGAATTTTTTTCGATTGATTATTGCTTTATCCAAACGTTTTCTGTGAGTGATTTCGATTCAAAATTGAATTTGGTTAAGAGAATATGTTCCAGATCGTTTGTTCAATTACAATTATTGTTAAGTGCATTCAAAAAAATTGTATCAAATATCAAGGACAATGATCTTTCTGTTAAAAATCTGAACTTTCAGAATATCCTCTTATCTATTATTATTATTATTATTTTTGTCATATAGGGTATGACAAATTTTCAAGATATACAAAGGTGATAATAACATTTTCATGAGAGAGAAAAGCTCGGTCAATAATCCTGAAAATGAAAGAGTACAAAATTCGAATACCATGTTTTTTTTTTGGATAGAGCCAATTTTCCCAGTAGATGAGGTTGATATCTTTGTGGCAGACGATATTCGATATGTACTCGG
>BMAW01132726.1:26839-37504 GCA_019974015.1 Nephila pilipes | reverse complement strand
GATAGAGCCAATTTTCCCAGTTGATGAGGTTGATATCTTTGTGGCAGGCGATATTCGAATCGCACCTTCAAACATTTATGCATATTGTTGAATTCGGCTTGCGAGTCACGAGAGGATAATCTCTCATGCAAATAATACATGTGTATTAAACATGGTGAATTAAACCTACTCAGTGTCCAAAAAATTTAATTATTTGTAAACTTGCGGCGTTGAACTTCTACCCGACTCTTGTGCCATAACTCAATCAAATATAGCTAACATTAAAAGTCAATAACCTACGAGAAAACACACTACACAAATCTCATACAACTATTTATTTGATAGGCTTGCAGTACAATGTCTGAGGGATATGTGCTCTCCTGGATAACACCCTAGATAGATTCACCCATTCAACTAATACCGAATTAATTGTGTCTTACCCAAATATCTCCAGTTTATGTTGATTTGATTTCTTTACTCCACTGCGACCGCTATCGCCCGTAGCCACTCTTGATATCATCTACCACCTGTGAGGCACACACTCAGCGCTAGTGCCACTCTATCTTTATTCTTTCCCTTTGCTTATATACTCTCCTGTCTAGTTCATTTTATTTCTACCTGCCTCTAATTAGAATTATCACGTTTCATTTTGGTTCGGAAGAAGCTGTTTGTTTCGTATAATTAAATCTTGGGGACTTTAATTTTCTCAATTAAAGTACCCAAGGTTAGTAAAGAAAAATTGGCGAATAGCCCAACGTCATAAACTAAGTCTGATCAATGTCCAAAAGTAATTATTTAATTTAATTTCTTGTCAAGAAATTTTTTAATGTTATTCAAAAATATATCTATATATTGTTTTTTTATCAAACATTGTAAAGAAAATCATTAAAAGTTGGATTTTTTTTATGGATGTTTTACGAATGTTGTCCGTCTGAGCAACTGAACCCGCATAAGTTCAGTTAAACGCAAATTATTTAAAGAGATCGATGCTTATTTTCAATCTGGATTTTAGCCTCGGGCTAAAAATAACTATCGAATATTTTTGGAAAGAAAGAAACTGAAAGCTTACCCTTCTGTATTCTATTTTTACTATCTCGTCACGAAACATATCCAAATATAGCTTATCGATTAGCTATATTTGGGGGGGAAATTATTGAAGTAGTGCCCTTTTTCTTGGGGGGGGGGAAAGTGAAGGAAATAGAAATCTCGATGTATACCCTACAACAGGGGGGAGCAATTGTTTTGGCTCGGGAGTCACTTTGTGTTTTGTTCAGTTTAGTTTAGTTTTTATTGACGTCGCACTAGAAGCAACACGAGGGCTGTTGGCGACGGACCTCGTAATTTTGAACCTTGGTCAAGCGACGAGCATGACACCAAAGCTGGCACTTCCCCCTCCTAATTTCTACACCATGCAAACGGAAGAACTTGTCACTTTGTGGAAGGGGAGGCTAGCGGCAGGGCGTCTCTTTGAAATGATTGCATTCATTAGTTGACTTTGCATTTCAAAAAAGGTATAAATTGTACCACAAAAATCAATAAATATAAGTTAAATAAAATATTGCTAGTTTTATTCAATTTATTGTTTGTGCTAATTTCATATCTATAGCTGCAAGCGTATTTAATTTTAGAATCAGTTTAATGAGACAAATGTACCGTATCACATTTTTCAACATTTTTTTTTTTTTTTTAATGAAATCAGGAGTAAGATTGTATGTTCAGATTCTCTTCACAGCCCGCAAGTTAATGTTTGTCAAAAGCATCTATGTTTGCTCGTGTCGATCTTCAAGCGAGAAAGATTTTGCTCCCAAATATGTGTACCCCCCCCCTCTAATAAAGAGAAAAAATTTCCCTGCAAACCTTGTCACACATGGAAGTTTTTCATTAGACAAAAATATGTAAAAGTCAACTATGTCGCAGCATTAAACATTTCTTTCACAGAAAATCATTTTCGATTCATTTGTTCATTTCCAATTGTGGTCTGATCGCATGTCAGTAGGTTCAAGCTTCAGGCCCTTAAGTGCTGTCACCCGGGTGTGAAAGAATAGTCTCACTGTAGCTCATGCATGTCGAACGAGACGACTAAAATGGGTACCCAGCGTCTGGGGGTACAGCCGGGCACCATGCCCCTGGGGATTATCCTCACTCAGAGGACCTCGGGGACTTGCCTTCTTTAAGTAAGAACGTGCATAATGACCCTGAGGCAACCAAGTGATCTTTTTCTTTCCCATGGGGTTTACTGTCCTTGGTTAACACGGGTAACGCATCCCCGGGTTATCCTAGTGATCCTTCTCTATTTTCAACCCTCCTTCTTGTCAACCAATTTTTGTCTTTTTTTTTCACGTCTAGACCACAGTTAAATCTTGTTTGGCGTAGCATAGCCACACCTGGCTCTTGCGCCAATTAACTTCACTTTCACTCACTCACCTGAAGTGCTGTGTCAATGACGGGACAAGACAGCGAATTAAATTTAAGTTCCATTTTCGTAAGGTTCTGAAGTCTTTTTGTGTGACCTCGTCTTCCAAACTCTACAGATGATCCCTAATGTTAGTAAGACTATCAGGCATTTTCTATTTGCCTATCAAGAGGAATTAATGCTAATTGCCTTCTGTTGATTGCCTCGTAAATAGACCGAGTTGTGTTTTGACTGATTTTACAAGCGGGAAAGAAATCTCAGTTCAAAGCGGATTTTTCTGATTGTCTTGGGGGAGGGGACCACAAAAAAACTCTAAGCAGACCGATATTTGTCCACACGTGTCCTACAGTAGAGGGTACAATAGTCATTATTTAGGCTATGATCACGTGATCGAAAAGATCGTTTTGGGAAACATTCAAAAAATAGGGTCATTTTAGTGAAAAATGAAGTGTAGTAAGGGGAAATTTTATACTTACCCGTCTGTGAGCACTGAATTAAATCTGGCTTTTTCAAATATTCCTTTTCGAAATGGGGCTTCCAAGGGCAGCGTAGTTAGGGGGCAATCCTTGTTATAAAAATTGAATCGGTGAGATACCAATTCAGAAGCAATTTTTATCGTCTAGTGAACATACCAATCAAGCAGTCAATCGGTCTCTCACTCTATATAGCAATCATTACAATTATATTGTTGTTCGGCGGCCAGTGGTTTTCCGACCCCATGGAGGGAAAGAGAGTTGTTGACCTTGGATGCCGCTGCTGTTTCGAACCCTGGTCCAGTGGGTCCGAAGGAAAGTTGATCGGTCGCTTTTTGCATGCTCTTACCAACCAGGCTAAAGAGGACGCCATATTCGGGCTAGTTAGTAAGGCATTTTAACTTCTGGCGCTGTTGTTGAGGAGGGTCGCTGCATACTCCCCCTCTAATATCATCGTGATAATATGAAGAGAAACATTGATTTGTACAGAAGGTTGCTTTTTTTATTTCTTTTTTTCAGCTGTTACTGCAATTGATATGCAACCCCTCTCTGTTGAATTGAGTTTTGCATTGGACCGCTTCCATTTGAGTTATCGGCAGTCTCGTGTTGAGTGGCGAGTCTCGTCGCTGCAGTTGCTTTCAGAAAGTGACTACGAGTTATTACCAAAGTCATTATAATGCGTAAGCATCATTTATATTTAGTATATTCAACGTGGTAGTCTTTACTTTTTTGATATGTTAACATTTTAAGTTTATAGTGTTTTATGGCTTTATCGATGCGATGATAGTAATTGTTAAATACTCTTAAATCTAAATAATCAAAATATGTTTGTAAATAGTGTTACGTGGTATATAGTCTTTCAAATGCAAGAGAGGTCTACGAAACTAAAAAGCAGACACTTTCCCAGCAAATCCAAATTTATTCTGAGAATCTTTAAAAATACATTATATTTCCTTTTAACAAGAACAATTAACATGCACACACACATATATAAAATCGTACAATAACTCTGATTCAAAGCTCGCACAATTACTGTATTCAAACACACAGCAGTTCAAATCACTGTCTTGTATTAGCACAAAAAGTCTACATATACACTCAGAAAACGAAAACTGCTACTCATTGGTGAGACAGTTCTACGGGCATCTAGGCGGCGTAGCCGCCTTTAAGCCCGGATCTCGCGGGTAGCTGAGGTGACAAGTGGAAGTGATGGAGGTTTCGCTGGAATGAGTGGTAGTTGCTTGGAGTTCAAGTGAGGAGGCAGGGTAGGGGGGGATTTAGTTTAGTTTAGTTTTTATTAACGTCGCACTTGAAGCAACACGAGGGCTATTGGCGACGGACCTCGTAATTTTGAACCACGGTCAAGTGACGAGGACGACACCTGAGCTGGCACCCCCTCTCCTAACATCCACACCACACAAAGGTAGGGGGGAAACCAATCATGATGCTTGAATTCTGTAGGTTGGAAAGGGTGAGAGGAGTCGCTAGTTATTTGGAGATTTTAGATTTGGAAGTGAGGAAGGGTGATACCTTCAATTTCTATTGGCTGTCCTGGAGTATGGCTATTTCGTGGTGGAAAGGGCATGTTCTGTATTGGGGTTTTGAAGGAGGATAGAAGATATGATACTAATTTAATAAGTTGAGTATGATAAAATTATTTTTAATGAAAGATAATTTAGAATAAGTATTTATGAATTATGGTGGTTCATAAGATTCGATGAGAATTTTTCTAGGTCTCTTAGTTCTGTCGTTTGGCTGGTATATTTCGAAACTTTGCATATTTGGGTTGCTATTGTTTTGTAGTGAAGCAAAGAAGTTTATTGAGATATCTTGTATATATTTTTGAAACTTTTTGTTTTTAAGGCTTTTCTGATATCAGAATTTCTCGTGAACCCCCTTGCTTTTGCAATTATTCTTGGTGTGGAATTTTGAACAGAGTCTTGAATTTGTAAATTACTTTTAACAGAAAAAAATCCAAACAGGACATGCGTATGTGATAACTGGGCGCATAACGGAGGTATAGAGAAACTTTTTGTTTTTGTTTTCTAGTTGCTCCTAGAACTTTCTCCTTCAGTCTAAAGGGAGCTATTTTTATCGACAAAATTGGCGACCAAATTTTGTCTCCAAGTTTGCTACCAAGATCACCCTTGCCTACTTGACATTACTTCTTGACTGACCAGTCCAACCTACTCTTTAATATCGGATAGCAACACGCATTTCCATTGCCGACAACTTTTTCAATCAGGTCACGGGCACACTGGTCTGCTACTACTCTCTTTTCTTCGTCGCATTGCGCATGCATCATTCCTCCGCTGACGCTACTTCCGTCATTGAGCCAGCAACGGGTGTGGATTCTTATGGCAGTTATTTCTTTCATCTGGTGTGCCATATGTACTTTCGAAAAAGACGAAACTTACTTTCGGAACATCCCTCGTTATATGCAGAATGAATTTTATGCAAATATCTCGGTTATTTCTTAGTAATAATTAAAGTTTAACGATACCGTTTCGTATATGTTGACTGCGGTGTTTCCTGATATGCGTCTTGCATAATAAACCACACCAAGGCACCAGTATTTCTTTAAAATGTGTATATTTACATTAAAAAAATATGAAAAAAAAAAACAAAATTTTCAATATTTTCAGGCGGTAAGCTAAGATCAGAAATGATTTTATATGACTCCTTCTTTTTAGAAGGTTTTCAAACAAAGGGCGCGGTACGTTGTGTGACAATCAGAAATGTTTCTATAACGCCTTCTATCCGGAAGATTTTACACATCAGGGCGGTATGTTGAGCTAAGACCAGAGCTTTCTCAGAGAACACCTCTCTCGAAGGTCAACATCCCGTCTCTCTACAGACGGCAAGCCTTGTTCAAGAGCAAAAGAATTGCGCCAAACACACAATAACTCCTCTCCAACAGTAGCTAGACACTGCAATAGCTTCAGACGACGATTTTGAATTCTTAAGAAATTCTCGCTTAGGGTTTTGTTTTCATCCGTTTATATATAATTGTTAATTTTTAATTTTCACATTTAGAAAATTTTTGTAAACGACGTTTTTCCGCCCTTGGCCAGAAGGCTGTATTTAAGACATAGGAGAAGCAGCAATTTGGGCAATTATGGTGGATAGTAACAAAAACGAACGAAAAATGCGAATAGTTTCCAGAAATCCGATTTTGTTTTCTTTGACCCTGAGTGATATATTAGGTTGTGGCCACAATAGACTGTGGATACGGTGGTCATGGTCGCGGGCTCGCAGCAGTCGTTGTTGTCGCGGGTTCGAGCCTTGATGCCAATGAAGACCCCCTGCATAGCAGGGTTGATGCATGCTAAATCTGGTGGAGGTCCCAAGTCTTCCCGTCGGCGTGGTGTGGAAGTTTGGAAAGGAAGGCGCCAGCTCAAGTTTCGTCCCCTTCACTTGACCGATATTCAAAATTACGAGATCTGTCGCTAATATCCTTCGTATTGCTTCTCAGTGCAAAGTTAATGAACAATCACTGTACGTTAGGTTAGATTCTAATTTATATGCATAAAAATAAATATTAAATACAAAAAATTCTATGCAAAGTCTTACAAAAAACAGGTTTAGCCACCCAAAGTGCGCTTTTTTCTTATAATTATTATTAAATTTCTCAATTAAATATAATACTTAAAGTAAACGATGAAATATCGGGAAATGGACAATCGATATTAAAATCAAAGAAAACGATAAATTATTAAATTGAATATTATATCAGTTACATGACACTAAAATTAAACCAAACGAAAAATTATTAAATTGAATATATTTAAGCTAATTGTAATTAAAATTGAAGCAAGCGATAAACATTATTAAATTGAATATTTTATCAGCTACGCGTAATTAAAATTAAAGCAATCCATAACAAATTGAAAAGTGTACGCAAAAAGTGATCCAACTAAAACAATAGCCTCTTAGATCGCTAATAAATGCCATTTTCTATAGTTTTCGCGATACGTTTTGTAAATTTTAGAACTGAGATGTACAGTTTTCAAATTGTCGTTCTAAAATCGACGTATTTCATTTCTGCTTAATCATGTTTTATTTGATATTTATTTTTCATTTCATTCCTCCACGAGTTACAAAATCCATTTTAACAACATCAAGAGATGTATTTCATTTGTTTATTTTATTTGAAATCTGATCGGATTATATTGGATATAAAAAAAGAAAGAAATACGTGTACTCTGGGAGCATTTCTCTGAAATAAAAAAAGATAAATATCTCTACGATGATGAATGATGTGTTATACAATGGTACTTCGGGAAGGATTTTCACCGAAGATTTCAGCTTATAAGCCTAACGACTCAGATAAGCTTCACTTTAGTATTGATTTACGTGCGCTAAAATAAATAAAAATAAAATAATATAAAAAGTTCAATGGAAAGTTTTGCAAAGAACAGATTTAGCCACCAAGGTGCGCTTTTTTTAAAATAATTATTATTAAACTACTCATTTAATAATAAGAATTAAAGTAAACGATGAAATATCGAGAAATGGACAATAGTAAACTTTTCCAATATTAAAATGATAGCAAGCGATGAATTATTAAATTGAATATTATATCAGCTACATGTAATTACCGTAAAATCTTGACTATAATACGCATGCTTGATTTGGCACTAAATTTTCGGGAAAAAATTAAAATTCGAATATAATACGCGCCCATAACTTTACAATATTTTATTTTAAAAATTGGACATTATTTATTAACATGATTGAAATTTTTAATAAAAAGAAGAAAATAACGATTTTCTTTCAAAACAGGTTTCTTAAATCCCGTGACATATTAATTCTTAATCCTATTTATTTTATTATACGTAATTTAATAAGCAAATATGGAAACATTAGCTATGCAATGTAGTTTCCTATTCTTATATTTTCAACAAATAAAATTTCAATTATTACGTTAGTACATTTTTTGATGTTTGATAAATCGAAAAGTATAATAAATGTAATGTTTTACTTATAAAACTTATGTTAACCAAAAACACTTCTCATTTGATAATATTTTTGAACATAATCACTCTTCGAAATTATTTTCACTATTAAATAGTGTGGGTTTATTTATTTATTTATTTTTGTCCAAAATAAAACTGGAATTTAGCGTAGTATTAAAAAAACAAAATGAGCACAGTCGCTCATAAAAAATATCTGAATGAATCCTAAATTCCAAAAATAAATTACTGAAAAATAATTTACACGTAAGTAATTTTCAAAAATGCACATTCCATCCCATTTTATTTAAAAGTGCAATTCACGATGTTTGATGCACGTGTCGTAGAAAATGAGACTAAGCATTCAAACACCTGCTTTTGTAACAATAAACGGAACAAGGAAGCACTTATCAAATAACAGCATTTGCTCTCGAAAACGAAACTCAAATGTTATCTTCAAGTTAAATTTTGCCAACAGTGATTTATGCAAAGCAGCAGTGCTTTTGTTCGTAAACATCCGTTGCGCAGCTGTTCTAAACATAAACAAAAGTGGCCAGTTCTGAAACATTTCAGTGTCTGTGCTTCAGTGTCAAAACTGAAATAGGTATAAAACTACTAAAAAATAGCTCTTTTAAGAAGTTATTCTGTCTTCCAGAGTATTTATTACGAACAATTTCTTTCTTATATGTCGACTGCATTAATTTTAAATTATTGCACTGTCTTTATTTCAAGTTAAATTTTTAGTATTTTTATGCTTTATCTATCATATTAATTTGAATTTACTTTAATTATTATTTATCTTATTTCTTAATATTTTATTAATTTTTAAAAATTCGTTTTCTTTCTCTTTTTGAAATTATTACCCACTCAAGGGGCTAATATTTTAGTTGGGTCACTTTTCACGTACCAGATCACTTTCCAGTTTTGTATTGTTGTTTCAATTTTAATTATATTTAGCTTAAATATATTCAATTTTATTGTTTATCGTTTGCTTCAATTTTAACATCGGAAAAGTTTACTATTGTTCGTTTCTCGATATTTCATCGTTTACTTTAATTCTCATATTTAATTCTCATATTTAAGTGAGTAATTTCTTAATAATTACCAAAAGAGAGGACACCTTTGGAGGCTAAATCTGTTCTTCGAAAAACTTTGTATAGAACTTTTTTTTTTATTTCCTTTCATCTCTTAACAAGTTTTATTTTCATTTATTTTCTCCCATTAAAAGTGCTGGACTTGTTTTTGTAAAGGTCATGATATACTTAGTGATATACGAGAAGTTGCAAATAGATCTCTAATTCTTTTTTTATGAATAATTATTTTTTTTTTCCATTTAAGCAGAAATGTTAATTGTAAACTTGAGGAGACCATTCTAATTTTAACGACATATGTAAGCTTTCCCGAATTTTAATGGGGAAGTCAAAGATATTCTTGGTTAATTCTAACTTTCTGTGCTGGAGCATATTTGATTATATTGCTTTGCTAATACACCCAATTCTCTTTTTACACGATAGATATGTTCCCGAAGAATACGTGTAAAAAAATACATTGCATCTATGGGAAAATAAAATATTGGTTCCAGTGTTGAGAAATCACTAAAAATAATACAATAAACCATGAGTTTTCCTGTCAGGAATTTTTTGACATTTATCTTGTGCATGAGAATGATTTAGCTCTTAACTTTGTTCCAGAACGTGCTGACTTTCTAATAGCAGCTTCATTTGTCTTGACAGTTCTTTCGGTAGCGTCATGTAGACCAAAATGCTTTCCTACAGATGTCACACCTTGTCCAGTTGCAAGGCGATCTAAAATTTGAATTTTAATATCTAAAGAGATCGCTTTAGTTAGAGGTGAATTGTGTGACATTATATAAGGGCTATCGAAAATTATTTAATCTATAATCAATAAAACAAAGGTTTTAAAACTATAACTTATCATTTAATACCCAAAGTTAATAAATATATACGTCACGCCCTCCGATATGCATTTCACCAAACGTAGATAAGATAAAAATATTTAAGGAATTTTTGGAGAGAACAATAGCTAATAAACAAGTTTTCAGAGCGTTCTTGCAGAAGATGAAATATTTCGATGATTATTGAATAAAAAGAATCTGTGAAAGAAGATCATAGCTTTTGTTGCTCCATATCTCACAAAATACCAATCAATCAATCAAGATAAAATAACTATTGAATCGTTGACTCGCTGGTTCTCATCGTTTCTCGTGTTGAGGGGGAACCATTTGTTTAAATAGTTTTTTTTTTATGAGACTTGTTTTGATTTGTCTGAAACGTTTCAGTCAAATCCAAACAACTGTTGCAGGTGTTTTCTCTTTGAACACCAAACTCAAAATGCAGACATAGCAAACAAAATTCCATGTGGAGGTTATAAAATTTTCACTAATGGTAATCACATTATATTCCCCGTCTCCAATATCACAGTTATAAAAATAATATATATATATTCTTAGTTTTTGGGTCAATCGTATTAAATCGAAGAAGTCCTGTAAAAAGAGAATTTTTTTCTTCTTAGTCGTGATAAATCAAAATTGTGTAAAAGAATATCATTTAAAAACAGAATTGGGTATATATATATTTTGGCTAAAATAAATTTCATGACAGGGAACAAGTTCTGCCTTTCCGTAAATTTAACATTATGCGATGATTTTTAATACGTAAATCATACCAATTTCAAAACTTTTTTTTTTTTTTTTGCCTGAGGATGCCGAGAAGGAAGCTAAATCATTTGAGAACAGCGTGGCTAAAATGGAGAACTTTTATTTATTGTAGAAATATTTTTGTTTCTCAATTTATTTTTTTATAGATAATTGCATCAATGTTCCAAT
>BMAW01132726.1:4481-21839 GCA_019974015.1 Nephila pilipes | reverse complement strand
AACTGAACGTGTACATCATATCATTCACGAATATTTGAGTATGAGAAAGCTCTGTGCAAAGTGGGTGCCGCGCGAGCTCACTTTTGACCAAAAACAACGACGAGTTGATGATTCGGAGCAGTGTTTGAAGATGATCGAGCGTAATAAACTCGAGTTTTTGCGTCGATATGTGACAATGGATGAAACGTGGCTCCATCATTTCACTCCGAAGTCCAATCGACAGTCATCCGAGTGGACTGCACACGATGAACCCGCTCCAAAGCTTGGGAAAACGCAACAGTCGACTGGCAGGTTATGACGTCTGTATTTAGGGATGCGCATGGAATAATTTTCATTGACTACCTTGAAAAAGGAAGGACCAACAACAGCGACTATTCCATAGCGTTATTGGACCGTTTGAAGGACGAAATCGCCGGAAAACGGCCGCATTTGAAGAAAAAGAAAGTGCTGCTTCACCAAGACAATGCACCGTGTCACAAGTCAGTGAAAACGATGGCAAAAATCCATGAATTGGGCTTCGAATTGCTTCCTCATCCACCGTATTCTCCAGATCTGGCCCCCAGCGACTATTTCCTGTTCTCTGATCTCAAAAGAATGCTCGCTGTGAAGAAATTTTCGTGGAATGAAGAGGTGATCGCCGAAACTGAGGCCTATTTTGAAGCAAAGGACAAATCGTACTACAAAAATGGTATCGAAAAGTTGGAGGGTCGCTATAATCAGTGTATCAACCTTGAAGGGAATTATGTTGAATAAAAAAAACTAATTTTGCGAAAAAAATGTGTTTTACTATGGTATGCCGGGGACTTTTCAATTGACCTGTTAGATATATATAGGGAGAGAGTGAACTAATAGTAGGAATTTAAAAAGAAAACTTATTCATTTATACAAGGCATACTTTGCTTGCGCAGCATTGGATTCACATCTATTTTTTACCGTAATTAAGTGTGAAAAACTTTTATAAATGTTATTTTACTATACAGTAATCCCTCTCTCCTCTTCCATTTTCTATAATTAATTGGTTTGACAAATCAAAGCGTAAATGGAAATTGCTGTTGTTTTTCACTTTTATTAAAACGATTGTTGGTTTTTATTTCACCTTTAATTTTAATTGTGCGAATTTGTTGATTCATGTTATACAATCGATGCGCATTATTGATTTCTGTACCTTTTCCTACTGTCTTCATAAATTTAAATTTGACTTCTAAATTTTTTTCTGGTTCTTGTTCATTTCTTAATTATTTAATTGGTAGTATCTGTTATCGATTGCCATTATTTACTGATCCATCAAACTTTTTACAGCACAATTAATGTTCACAACACGTCCACGCGTTATTTCGCGAGATAAAGAAATAAATGAATTTGGGGAGTCGTCAATTTTTTTGTGCTTTTGCATAACGCATTTCGATGACCTATAGATTCTGGTAGCCCGCTAAGTGAATCAGCGTAAATGAATAAATGTATAGCATGTGTGATTTTGCCAATTACGCGTAATGATATTTTCTGCTTTCCGTAAAATTTGCCGTGTTCATTCCGATATCCTTCTATACTCCGTTTCCATAGTAACCAATTGACATATTTTTCTTTTTTTACTATTTGTATTATGGCTCCGTTTACCAGCCATTTTGATGTCGTGAACTTACTGTTAATTCTATGGAATGCCTACTTTTGCTCTCACATCTTTACTATTTGATCTTTATGAATGCAATAAATTGCATTTGAAAGAGCAAATAATAACGAATGCTTCTGTGGAATTACTTTTCTCCTCCGAATTTTAAGAAATATTTTTACCGCTATTTTAAAAATTCGTTTGCGAGTTTTCCGGTCTTTAAAAGTATTTTTAAATGTTTTTAAAAATCGGAGAGAAAAAGTAATTCCACAGAAGCATTCGTTTTTTTTGCTATTTCAGATGCACTTTATTGCATTCAAACAGATCAAATAGATCAAATAGTAAAGTCGTGAGAATTAAAATCGTATTTCCATAGGATTAACATTACGTCTACGCCATTTTGATTTCGTGGACGTAATGTTAATCCTATGGAATTTTGACTTAAATTCACTCATCTTTACTATTCGATCTATTTGAATGTAATAAAGTGCATTTGAAAGACCAAAAAATAATGAATGCTTCTGTGGAATTACTTTTTTTCTAAGATTTTTAAAAATATTTTTATTCTTATTTTAATTATTCGTTTTTGAGTTTCCCGGTCTTTAAAAAATATTTTCAAATATTTTTAAAAAACTGAAGTAAAAAAGTAATTCCATAGAAGCATTCATTATTTTTTGCTCTTTCAGATGCACTTTATTGCATTCAAATAGATCAAATAATAAAGGTGTGAGGATTTAAGTCGAAATTCCATAGGATTAACATTACGTCCACGAAATCAAAATGGTGGGTAGACGGGAGCCTTAATTTTTATAATTCAAAGAAATCACTAAGCCCTATAATTTTGAGACAAAATCAGATGACGCGGTCGACATATGAGTTGGAACCTTACTTTCCGCACCCACATCATATTAATTTTTCAGAGAGGCTTTATATATACTGCGATCATTAAGTGTATTAGGTATTAATAAACATTGTGACAGATTTTCCTGGTATATTGTACCAAAGTTGAGAAAATTAGGAACCCTTCCGTTTCGATTTATTAATAAATATCACATGATTTTGGAGCATATTTTTGTTGAAAGAAAATATTATCGTCATTTAATAAATTAATGTTATGAGCTAGCAAAATCAAATATTTATTTCCAGTGATTCTGAAAATACATTAGAAAACGTCTCCGACAATTTATACTTGATCGTTACTCAAAATTACGAGGTCCATCTCCAGTAACTATCGTTTTGTTTCTAAATACGACGTTAATTAAATAATCAATCAATCAACCGACAAGGGTTCTTCCACTCGTGTGACTCAAATATCTTAAGAATATATAAACAAAATTATCAGCATATATATTTCAAAATTCTCAATAAATATTATTAAGAATTTTATATTAAACATATCAAGTGTCTTTCTTATTTATCTTTAAGCTTTAGCAAAGATAAATATCTGAATCATCAGCATGCAAAAATATCAAAGACATTCTTTAAATTTAGTTTTGCTTCTGAAACAAAAGACTATGAGAGAGACGCGCTCAAGTACGTCTATGAAAGATTGTAGACAAGGTCGTCTGCATGATTCGTAGACGAATTTTTTTTTTTAAAAAAAATATAATAAACATAAATTAATAATTAAAGCAGTAGTATAGTTTGTTATTTGTTTTTAAAAAAAACAGCTGACACATGTGTCAGATTAGTGTATGTGTCTCCAAGTAAATCTTTCCTCGCTTTATTTTGGCTGCGGATGCGCGACTGCATTGGATGAAGAATAAATAAATGAATAAAAATTGTCCTGTGCAAAGTTTTGCGAGGGACAGATTTAGCCACCAAAAGTGCCAAGCTTTATTGTATAGTCATCTTATATTCCAAAAGGTAAAAACTTCTACAAACAAAAGAGAGAGAAAAGACAGCTTTTGATAACAAAAAGTATAAAACAAACGATTATGCTGTGAACATAGAGTTATTCGAAAAAGAGATAAAATTAAAGCAAATGATAAAATATGAAAGTTGATAACAACATTCTTTTCAGATATTAAAATGAAATTAAGTGATAAATCATTAAATTGAATATATTTTCAGGAGTAATTATTGCTGCCCTAAAATGAATAAAAAATAAATCTTTACGTATTAATCTATTCTTAACACTATTACTCTCTCCGAAAAGATGACTGCACTTCAAACTGAAACTATCGTGAATCGGTTGAAAGAAATTACATTAGCGTGTCTTTCACATTTTACTAAAAAAAAGTCATCAGAAACTACATTTTGTGGTTCTACGAAAACAATAGAACCTTCGGTGGCTAAAATAATAGCTCAAAATTGTTTTTTTCTGTCCGAACAGAAATCATTAATTTGATGTAAAGATCCTTAGTTAAATAGATTGAAACAAACAGTTTAATTACTCTCAAAAAAGGGAGGGAAATTTAAATTTATTTCCAAATAATTTCAAAAATAAACTGTATATATATATATATATATATATATATATATATATATATATGTATGAAATTGGGATTGTTTATTAACTTCGCATTAAAAAACAGCGCGAGGGCTATTGGCGACGAATTTGTGATTCGGTCAAGTGACGAAGACGACACCTGAGTTGGAACCACTCTTTCTCCAAACTTACACAAAACGCCATCTTAGCAGATTCAAGGAGCATCAGCTACGACTGCACGGTGGGTCTTCAATGTCATCAGGACTCGAATCCACGGCTCGAAGAAGCGATGGCCGCAAGTCCGCTACCGCGGCCACAACGTGCATCTAAAAAATTCGAAAACATTTTCATTTTTAAAAACAAATTAATTTTCGAAGCGTTATTTTTATCATACTACTACCTCATATCAATTTTATGCAAGAAACATTTTACCAAGTGAACAAAAATTGACTTGAATAATCCATATTGACTTGAATAATCCATATTGACTTGAATAATCCATATTGACTTGAATAATCCATATTGACTTGAATAATCCATAATATATAACAAGGAATATTTTACATATTTCAAATATTTTATGAGGATAGTAAAATATTAAGAGAAAATTTACAAGCGCATTTTAAAAAGGATTTACAGAGTAGCGGACATTTGATTAAGAACTTTAAAATATTTTGTTCAGTTATTTACATGGGCGTTATTATAGGATTTAAAAGCATTATTACAACACCGTTTATGTGCATAAATTACTCTCTCATTTGAAAAGGAAAATAATTCAATTACTTGATTGGTTTTGCTAATGTCGCACAAGAAGTGACACGACGGCTATTGGCAACAGATCTCGTAATTTTGAACCTCGGTCAAGTGACGAGGAACACAACTGAGCTGATCCCCTCTCTCCTAGCTTCCACACCACGCCAACGGGAGGACTTTGAGCCTCGGCAGATTTGGCATGTATCAGCCCCGGCTACACGGTGGGTCAATAGTGGCATCAAGTTCCAACTCACGATTCGACTAAAACCGTTGGCTGATAGCCTGCGACCGTTAGCACTAAGCCACCGCCGCCACTGCATCAAGACTAAATAATGGGGGGAGCAAATATTTACCATAATAAGTTTAATGAATTTACCACAAGCAACAGAAAGAACAAAATCGACACTAGAAAAAAGCTTTTATCTCAAGCTTCTACAATATTACAGATAGGATAAAATTTCAATTTGAATATATATATATATATATATAAGGATTTTTCAGCTAATTTTTAAAGTATTAACTGTATTTTCAAATATACTGTAAAATCAGTTCCTCAGTTACTCTATAGATGACACCACGAAACAGCGTCATTTGATAACTCACGCAACGCCCCCTATTCCTGAACAAAACTGAGAAACGTTTAGTTCTCGCTCGCTCTTCTCCGCCTTCTCCCAATGAATCTGAACTCCGAACGACAGCGCGTGTTCCAACGCCCATCGCGATATGCGATAAAGTTGGGTTGCCATCTATCTTTCTCGAGGAAACTAGTTATTTAAAATATGTCAACTTGTACATAGTAGCTTTTATATATATTTTACCTTCATCTCTCTCCTTCTAATAAACGAAGTAAAAAACTTTTTTTTGAAGCCTCATCATCACTGCTAAATGCCGCCCCCCCCCCCAGACACCGAAGCACGAGGAGGAGTCTCATAAGACGGATACCTCTTACACACACATATATACTTCTTGTATTAATTCTTTTATTTTATACTGAGTAGCAACCCAATAACCTCGTAATTTTGAGTCTTGTTCAAGTCACGACACCTGAGCTGGTCCTTTCCTCTCCAAACTTCCACACGATGCCATCTGCCTGCATAAGTCCTAATTCATGATAGGTTTTTAGTGGGAAGGACTCGAACACACAATTCGATGGAAACAACGTCGGACGTAAGTCCGGACCAGGACTACTAGGCTACTACAACCTAAATACTTCTTATAATATTGTATATTATAGTATTTCGATCTCTTTCAAAACATCTACCCGAATGTAAACATATTCACTTAATATTCCCAAATAGACAGTATTTTTAAGACTTCTTAAAATAATTATTTACTTTATTAATATAAATGGGGGCGGGGTAATTTTGAAAACGAAAATATTTGTTGTATTATAAAAATTTAGCTCTAGTTTTTGTTCAATGTTTTACTTAATATTAGAAACAAACGAATGAAATGAAACACAAAATAAACTATAAGCGCACAATAATTATGATCAAATGTGATTAATATGGAATTCACAAAAACTCTAATTATACTTAGATTTTTCAATAAAATTACCAGTAGGTAAACGGATTAAATTAGAACTTCTTCACGAAGTTATAAACATATATTCAATCCGTTAAGAACTATATTGTATAAAGTTATGGTTTAACACATTTTTTTTTAAAAAAAAATTATAAACTGTTTAGTTCTGATGAAAAATTCTAAGAAACTGCGGGACACAGGAAGGATAATAAATATTTAGAACACTTAAAATGCTTCGATTTCCCTATTGGAAGTTTGAAAAGGGAAGTGCCAGATCAAGTGTCACCCTCTTCACTTGACCTTGACTCAAAATTTCGAGGTACGTCGCCAATAGACCTCGTGTTGCTTCTCAGTGCGACACAAATAAAACTAATCACAGTCGCTCCTTCATATATTCGTATATCCTCATAGTTGTGTTAATGAATTTGAAATAACGATAAGAATCTGTTAAACGATAGAGTGTATTATGTTTACAATACCTACAAAATTTTAAATGTCCACGTATAAAAGGTTTGGAAATATCCTGCGCGCAAGTGAAAAAAAAAAATAAAAAACTCAACTGAGAAAGTGTATTTAAAGTTTTAACATTCCTTTATAAAAAATTAAGTCTTGAAACTTGCGGATTAAAATGCTTTAGGATATGATTTCCCTTCTGTTTGCCCCGACAACTCTCTCTATTTTTTTTTTTTTTTTTTTATCGTTTATTTTGCTCCAGAGTCTCAGAAATGATTCCAAATTCCAATTATTATGCATGCAGTCCCACAAGGAGGAATCCTCTCAACAAGTTTGTTTAATTACTACGTGAACGACATCCCTACACACCCAGAAACAAAACTATGCATGTATGCAGATGACACTGCGATATTAGCACAACATAAAAAATCACCTAACATAGGCCAAGCACTAAACGAACACTTACAGATACTAGAAGCATGGTACTCTACTTGGAAAATTGCCCTGAATGTTTCCAAAACAGAGGAAGTCTTCTTTTCACGAGGATACAGAAAAAATGAACCAGACATCTTTCTGGAAAACAAAAATATACCCTGGTCTCTAGACACCAAATATCTTGGTGTAATGTTGGATAAAAAACTCACTTTCAAACAACATGTAATACGAATTAAAAAGCAGTACAGATCTGCAGTTAATAAAATTTTTCCCCTTATCTCGCGTAAATCTGCTTTAAGCAGACGTAATAAAATGCTTATCTACACCCTGATTCTAAGACCTATTCTGACCTATGCTAGCCCGGTCTGGTCACACTGTGCTAACACTACTTTTGACTTATTAGAAAAATCGCAAAACTCCACAATTAGAACAATAGCTAAAGCCCAATGGTACATGAGAAATACAGATATTAGATTTTCACTTAAACTCCCCACACTAAAAAATTTTATCAAAAAACTTTCTGCAAACTTCTTCCAAAAAATCGATACTTCAAATAATAAAACCATACAAGAAATAGAAAAATACACCCCAATAAGAAATAACCCTCAACTTCATAGACCCAGAGAAATCTTAATCCTATAATTTAAAATTATACAATAATTTAAACTTTCTAAAATCCAATACTAAATCACCCAACTCCCGCGATCTTAAAAACCAAAACTAGCATCATTAGCCTCCACCATCCACCCCTACCCACACACACTTATATACTCAAACAGCTCACCGCGCCACCGACCAATCACAACCCACGCTCTTACTGCGACCAGACCGAGCAAGCAAGCAGGAATTCAATAGACTTCTGCTGCAATATTACAATTAATTCTCCATTCTGCAATTAAATTTGATCATCCATTATATTTTTACTTTGTGATAACTTTACTTTCTGCAATAACTTTTTAAACTTTTTAAATTCCCTATAATACTCTTTTTTCATCAAACTATTGCAATTTTTAAAAAATAACTTCCATAATAATTCATTAACTTCTGGGCAAGTGAAAAACCAAGGTTCAGTTCACCAATCATTTTTAAGCCATTTCACAGGGGATAGAAGCCCGTGAGGGTTAAGTTCCCCGAAATAATAGTTGTCGCTACTCTTTCTTTCTAAGCACATTTGCATCTTTCCATTATAACAATACATACGTATAAATATTTGGCTAAAACGTTTCGAGAAAGATTATTCAAAGAACTTTAAATAACCAACTACTTTTTCAAGTAATCGAAAATAAAATTTTCTTCAATGCGAGAAGCGAATCGCACATCTTTAAATATCATTTCCTAGAAAACATTTGCACAATATCCGTATTCTTTTTACTTTTCGAAATAGTTTTTCCAAAAGCTTGCAATTTTGCAATACGGAAACTTTCCTTGAATGAACACTGAAATAGTTGAAATAATCAAATTATTTTATGCGTGACTCTTGCAAAATCGTTTTGTAGCTCAAAAGAAGAATGCGATTTCAGTATTATTTGGTTTCGAGTAATAATGCAACAAATTTGAATAATATAAGTTGATTGTTTTTGAACTAATGTCGCTCTACGAATATATATCTATTGACTGTAATACGACGTCAATGTCAAGCTTGCTACTTTTGTCACTTGCACACCACTTCTCCGTGCTTAATTCAGTTTATTAAGCAGTCCTTCCATTAAATAATGCATAAAAAGTAGCACACACATATACATATACAATACGTTTTAATATTCCAAACTGAACGATACATGAAATGCATACGAAATTCAAGTGAAATGTTCGCTAACGTGTCTTAAATTTTTAATGAAAATTTCAATCATATCGTTAGGACGATTATTTACCTTGATTAAAAGTATTTAAACTTTAAGAAATAGGAGATTTATTCATAGGTCACACAAAAGAACAATTGATTTAATTTTCTAGCAGATTCAAGTATATCCTAAAGTCTTTCCATACAATGCACAAGAGCTCAAAAAATAAAAAATTGTTTTTATAAATTGGTACGAAATAATAAGGTTGAGTTAAATACTGAAACGTCGTTATTATTTAAGCCTAGACTTGCAATTTAATTTTTATTTATCGTTTGCTCTTTTTATTAACGAGGGCTAGTATGTAGTTTTGAGAAAATGGATCCAAGAAAAAATGCGTGAGAATAAAATAAAGGACACATGGTGTTAGGTTCAAAAGAATGAGATTATAATACATTATGATTATTATAATTATATTTAGTTTGCTTATAAGGTAGATTTGCATTGATATAGATATATTTAATTTAATATTGTACAATTTCTCTGCTTTTATTTTAATATCGGAATAGAATATTATTGCTTTCTTCAATAATTTATCGTTTGCTCGTATTTTAATATTTTATTTTCTTCAGGCAGAATCGCCTGTTTTTATTCTTTTGGTGGTTCACACATTGGCGACATTTTTGTATTTTAGAATGTTTTACTGAAGAAAATAAAAATGCATTAGAATTTTAAGAAGATATTTTCTTTTCTTGTTTGTAATTGCTTCTATGGAACCTGGGTCTCAGAAATTTGCTTACTTCGAACGAATTAGTGTTCATTTTGGTGAACTGGTGATATATATTGGGAAAATGAAAGCTACCCAATATTGACTAGAAATTTTCATCGTCCAGTGAGCTCGCTACCAAAGATGAAGGTCCTTTATAATTCGAACAAATCTTTAAAAAAAAAAAAAACGTAAGCACATGTTAAAGGGAAATTAGCAAAGTCAATTTAATTTAATTTGTTTCACATTTATTCTTTATAAATTTACGGGCCTGTATCGAGCTGTATTTCGAAATCGTTAAAATAATTATTTTTACAGTTCAAATAAAATTTTTGAAGTTGATGTAGTATACGCCAGATTTGGCGCTTTTTTATTTTTTTTTGGTGATGAGTTCTTTAGGCCTATTGCCATGTTAGGCCAAAATGCCGCACATATTAAGTTGATAAAAAAAGAAGCAGAACTTGGCATCCAGGCCCCTACTGCATCTAGACCAATTTTTTTAAAACATTTATTACTGTTGATCATTAAAATAAAAATGAGAAATTTTAATTTTATTAAAAATTAATGTAATAAATAAAATTATATAATAAATTAATTTTATTATATTTTGATACAGCGTTATTTGATAAAATGAGCTACTGGAACGCAAACTTTGATATGCATTGCTTGAAGTATGTTAAGATTTAAATTATCTTTCAGTATTTTATAATTCAAATCTAAGTAAAATAAATACATCAGTTCTTTTTTTTTTTTTCGCACGATTTTCACTCTGCGACCTGTTTGACTTCTTCACAGAACGCAATTTCTGTCAAGTATAAACATGAGTCCATGTTTTGATATAATCGATAGCGAAACATACTTATAGTTATATAAATTTCAAATCAATATAAGGAATAAATGTATATAATCAGAGTGTTTCGAATACAGAGATAGGAGCAAATTTCATCTATATACATCCAAAAGTTTACGAAAGCATCAGAAGGTAAAAGATTACCGTTCAGCATAGGCCTGTCCAACCCGAAAGATATCACGGGGTCTTTGGAAACGTCTTTTTATTCCACCGGGACATACACGTGTACCCGCACGGATGATGAATTCGATTCATCACCTTTTCAATTTTAGCTCTTTTAACGCTAATTTAAAATCTCTCACGTCAAATTCTACTTCTACTTTCATCTCTCGAGTCGCGGGAGGCGACTAACGCTCCCGAGCCCCATTAGAGAAACTAAAAACATTTTGCTGTAAAATAAGGGAAATTATATTTTATTGAATTAAATGTATTTGTTCGAAATATAACTTTAAAAATCTGTCCTACAGTTACAACACAATATTAGGGCTAAATTAGTAGCAATCAAAAGACACCGAACAGTCAGATATTTTTGAACACACTCTTCTAGGTCAAATATATTAGGCTTGCTGCAAACAGACTAGATGTTGCTTATCACATTATCTCCGCTTCGCATACCGTCCTCGCGTCCAGTAATCTACACCCGCGTTCTTCAGTAGGTTTGCTGGTTAGGTATACATTGTGTATCGCCCACCTGCGCGCTTTTTACAACGTTTTTCTGAATTTCACTTGGTGTGTGTGTGTGTGTCATCAAATTTTCGATCGTTAATTTAACCAACTTCCCATCAAGCTAGAGCTTTGAAATTTTGGGAATCGTTCGTACTCGCCTAACAATGCAATATTTAGACGTTTGCGACAACTTTTAACTAATATTTCAATAATTTTAATAAGTCAAAATATTCTTTCCTCTCGGCGCTTTTAGGATTGAGGAAAAAATTTCTTTCCCCCTCTGGGAGCACCGGGCACTCCCCACGCCGCATGGGGTATCGTAAACCTTTTGTACTCACAAAGGGGAGATACTATCTCCCCTTTACTATCCCCGAGATAGTAAGGGTTGCTGACTTTTAGTCAGTAATCATTCGCAAGAAAGAAAGTTTCCAATATTTGGCACCATGTCTTATCACAATAATTTCTTCTGAATTCTGGTTCCCATTCTTTTTTAATAGAATGACTTACAAACTTTCAAATACATGTTTTGATTTTATGAGTATTATGAATTTTTTAATACTCTCACAAATGTCTCTTTTTAAGTGAATTTTAAATTTAAAAATAACTAACAGTTTTAACTAATATTTCAATAATTTTCTCTAATAAACTTTGCCACCATATAAAAACGTTGGTTTTTATATCGAATTATTTAAAATGAACTCAACTTTGTTATTTCTTCTGCAAAAGAATAACGAAGGAAAATTTTAATGAGATAGTTGGTCAATATACTGAGATTTCCCCATAGTAAGGAGATAGGATGCGAACGATTCCATGGTGGAATGGTACTTTTATATACAATGAAAGCTGAAATTTTTATTCAGATGATCCGAGATTGACACAGGGTAGGCCACATCTGTCCGGGTTTGGTACAGTGTTAAAAAAAAAAAGGAAATTTTGCTGAGAAAGAGAAAATTTCGCTAAGAATTATTTCAGTAAATAAATTATATTTATCATTAAAGAAAGGAAGCGAGACGAAACTTTTATGAGGTAAATAATTGAATTTTATTTAAAATTAATGCTAATGAGGTATCATTACGTTAAGTTTTGGGTAATATTTAACACTTGAATGTTTATTAAAAAAAACTTACGAAACTCGAGGTTTAGTATTGCACCTCATATACAGTGGAATCTTATTTGATGAAAACGATTTGAATACAATTATTTGCAAAGGATATTTGTTTGGAAATGAGTCTAGCATTTCATTGTTATCGAATTTATTATTTCTAAGAATGGTAACAAAAAATATTTTTTAAGAATATCATTTGTAATTCGTTCTAGAAGTTGAATCTAAAAGTAGATCTAAGCTCTATTTCATATTTCTTTTTCAGAATAATTTCCTAGAATATAACTAATGAGGTGGAATTATTCGATTTTCGAGCCATTTCACATTTTGGTGGCATCAGTAATCTAATGATCATAGTCTTGAACTCTCGGCCAGCATTGTTTCCATCGATTCGAATTTTGATATGGCAGCGGTAGCCTAGTAATCATGACAACGGATTCGCGGCAGGCGGTTTTCGTTGAGTCGAGGGTTCAAGTCTTGATGCCACTAAAGATCCACCGTATATCCGGGTCTGATGAACGTTGAATCTGTCGGGGGCCAAAGTTTGGAGGACTTTGATAAGTAAAGAGTGATGTGGAAATAAAGAGAGCTGTGATGCCGGGTCGGGTGTCGTCCTCGTCACTTGGCCGAAGTTCAAAATTACGAGATCCGTCGCCAATAGCCGCCGTGTTGCTTCAAGTGCGACGTTAATAAAACCAAATCAAATCAAATTCTGATGCCACTAAAGATCCGCTGTATAGCACATTAAATCTATCGGGGCATTAAGTATTCCGGTTGGTATGGTGTAGAAATCAGAGGAAGGAGAAACCATTTCAGATTTCCTCTTCACTTAACCGAGGTTCAAAATCACGAGATCCGTCGCCAATAGCCTCTTGTTGCTTTTGAGTGCGTCGTTAATAAATTATCAATCAATTCACTACTTCGAAAAAAAAAAAAAAACATTTAAGTGAATTAAGTTTTCGTGAAAATTACGATGTTAATTTCGTTTCTGATTTCAACTGCGCATTATGACAATGGAACGGAAAGAATCCATAGACTTACAAGAGTATAATATACATAATGATTTGTTAAGAGTGAAACAAAAGATAAAGTTGAAATTTTGGTACAGCTTAAATTTTTTTTTTACTGTCAATGTTAGAAAATCTCAAGACTATAGAAGACAAGGTACGTATATCAATATTTGCTAGTCAAAGAAGTTGCAAGAGAAGCCGAAATAGAGGAGAAACTGATTAAAACACACATAGATGGATACGCTTCTAAATTACAACAGATGCTTTCACGGTTCGAAATATATTTCCAAAATCACGCCAAAAACGCCAATCGAATCGCCAAAATGAACGCCAATCGAAAACATCGACATAACCTTTTTTTTTTCAAAATGACGGACTCAATGAAAAAGTAAAGAAATCAGCTACAACAAAAATGCTTAAGACAGATTTAAAACATAAAAACTACACTTTCAACGTTTTTAAATATGTTGCTTTCTTGGAATTTTCAGTGAATTATCTATATTAAATACAAGATTTCGTTCGAGTTTCGTAATAACAGTCACTTTCTGAAACTGCGATTATAACACTCTTAACTTAAATTGAAATCATGAAAAAAATACATACTTACTAAATAATTTTTTGGAAAAATATTACAACAGAAAGGTCCAAAAATGTTAAAGTCTGCACATATATTTACATACAATCATAGAAATAAATTTATTTAAATGTACTTATGTTTTGACAAATGGCTTTTATATAATTTATGTACCAGAATTGAAAAAAAAAAAAAGGTAGAAATCGGGATAATTTTATTCAAAATAAAAATAATTTATAGAAGGGAAAAAAAAAAAAAAAATGTACGTGCCGCTATAATGCGCAAATGTTAAAAACTTAAAACTGCGCAGCTCGATCAAAACTTGCAAAATCTTATGTCTCCTATAGGAGCAAAATAAGGAGTTACTGACTGCGAAAAAAGAAATACTAAGTTGCCGACCACCAGAAAAGAAACAGTTATCGCTGGGTTGTAACAGGTCAATTGAAAAGTCCCCGGCCTATCATAGTAAAACACATTTTTTTGGCAAAATTAATTTTTTTTATTCAACATAATCCCCTTCAAGGGTGATACACTGATTATAGCGACCCTCCAACTTTTCGATACCATTTTTGTAGTACGATTTGTCCTTTGCTTCAAAATAGGCCTCAGTTTCGGCGATCACCTCTTCATTCGACGAAAATTTCTTCCCAGCGAGCATTCTTTTGAGATCTGAGAACAGGAAATAGTCACTGGGGGCCAGATCTGGAGAATACGGTGGATGAGGAAGCGATTCGAAGCCTAATTCATGGATTTTTGCCATTGTTTTCACTGACTTGTGACACGGTGCATTGTCTTGGGGAAGCAGCACTTTCTTTTTCTTCAAATGCGGCCGTTTTTCGGTGATTTCGTCCTTCAAACGGTCCAATAACGCTATGTAATAGTCGCTGTTGATGGTCCTTCCTTTTTCAAGGTAGTCAATGAAAATTATTCCATGCGCATCCCAAAATACAGACGCCATAACCTTGCCAGCCGACTGTTGCGTTTTCCCATGCTTTGAAGCAGATTCATCGTGTGCAGTCCACTCGGATGACTGTCGATTGGACTTCGGAGTGAAATGATGGAGCCATGTTTCATCCATTGTCACATATCGACGCAAAAACTCGGGTTTATTACGCTTGATCATCTTCAAACACTGCTCCGAATCATCAACTCGTCGTTGTTTTTGGTCAAAAGTGAGGTCGCGTGGCACCCACTTTGCACAGAGCTTTCTCATACCCAAATATTCGTGAATGATATGATGTACACGTTCAGTTGATATCTTTAGAGTGTCTGCTATTTCATTCAATTTCAAATGACGGTCAATCAAAATCATTTTGTGAATTTTTTTAATGTTTTCGTCTGTAACAACCTCTTGTGGGCGTCTTCGGTGCTCATTTCACCACGTCTAAACTTAGCATACCAATCCTTAATGGTTGAATTTCCTGGAGCAGTGTCCGGAAACTCGGCATCAAGCCAAGTTTTTGCTTCAACTGTATTTTTTCCCTTCAAAAAGCAATATTTTATCAACACGCGAAATTCCTTTTTATCCATTTTTTTTCACGATAACAAAAGTTGCTTCACTCAAAATGCTATAATTCACAAACTAATGATCCGACAGCTGTTAAATTTATACACACATCTCTTGAGGGTTAGGACTAACTAAAAACATATGGATTTAATTCTAGTAGCGCCATCTATGTGTTAGGCCGGGGACTTTTCAATTGACCTGTTATGCCAAGAATTTTGGGGATATTTGCAGATCACAAGATAATCTGTACTCTTGAATCAAATAAAATGATGGGGATTTTAAAGATTGGATCGATTTTTAGGGTCAGTATCTGAAATTCGGGTTTCAGTTTAGTTTTTTTTTTATTATTATTAACGTCGCACTAGAAGCAACACGAGGGCTATTGGCGACGGACCTCGTAATTTTGAACCACGTCAAGTGACGAGGACGACACCTGAGCTAGCACCCCCTCTCTCAACTTCCACACCACGCCAACGGGCGGACTTTGGGTCCCAACAGATTTAACGTGCATCACCCCCGGCTACACGGCGTACATAAAATCAAATTCACCAGCTAAAAATTATTAGAAAGCTTTTGTCCTTCTGAAAAAAAATTACGGAAAAGCTAAAGAGCTTCAAAAATCTAGATTTGACAAAAAGTTTTATTTTAATAGAATGTTACGCAGCATGACTTTTAAATTTATTGTTGAAAATGGAATAAGATCTGCAACTCAGTTGTATGACAGTTTAGAAGCCCGATTGAGAGAATTAGATTCGAAAGAAAGTATACAGCTACGTTACTCCCCTCAATGGAATCTGCACTCTAATACACCGTTTAAAATGATAAATAAATAAAAACAACCCCATTTAAATCGCTATCGTGATTCTAAAAATATTTGTACTGTAAATCTTTTGACCTGCATGACAGAATGACTTTACTGTTTAAAATGTGATGCAGGAAGTGTGTTGAAAGAGTAAAACTTTGATTAGTTTAGTTTTTTTTAATGTCGCACTAGAAGCAACGCGAGGGCTATTGGCGACGAACCTCGTAATTTTGAACCACCGTCAAGTGACGAGGACGACACCTAGCTGGCACCCCCCTCTCCTAACATCCACACCGCGTCAACGGGAGGACTTTGGGCCCCGAACAGATTTAACGTGCATCAGCCCCGGCTACACGGCGAGTCTTTGACGGCCAAGGATCGAGCCCGCGACTGAACGAAAACCGCCGGCCTCTAGTCCATGACCTTGACCACTAGGCTACCGCGCCCCTTCATATTTACAAACTCTGATTGCCCATGCTGTTGTTGAGAATAAAATAAATTAGGTGATACTATTACGTGATAACACTTATGAATATTCGACTAGATTGGATCTGACTAAATTTATATTAATGTACAAAACTTTAGAAATGAGAGTTAATCGTTTACTTTAAATTAAAAACATAAAAATTCTTGAATATTTGAATGATAATCAGAATTTGGAAGGCATACAGATTTTATTAAGTGCCGCTATTTGGATGAAAATCATAAAACTTGACGTGGTTTCTGGAGAAAAAAAAATTATTATTAGCAGCAGCAGAACTGCTTTAGGATGATTTGTTATTGGTAATAGTCCAAACTCAAGTACCGTTTTCCTCAATTCTCTTATTTCCATTTTGAAATTTTAGAAACATTGGACATTTTTGATTCAACTGAAAGAATTGCACACGGAAAGAAAAAAGATAAAGAAACAGTTAAACTGTTTAAGAATACTACTGAAAGAAATAAAGATACTGGTAGTTATGCAATACTTCCATGGATTGACGGTTGTTCTTTGCAAACTAAATCGTACTGCTGCTGGGGGGGGGGGGGGGGGGTATAAAAACTTAAGCGTGGCCACATTGGGGTCGAATTGACAAAAGGAGGCAGTTTAAAACGTACGGG
>BMAW01132719.1:0-10269 GCA_019974015.1 Nephila pilipes | reverse complement strand
CAATACTAAAATTCACTTATATTTGAAATTTCATGTAATTAATCATTATTGTTATAAATGTTCGAAGGATATAAGAAATTAATATAAACTCGAATAAAAAAAATTATCAATTAAGTATTTATCCAATTATTAGATAATAATAGCTCTCATTTCCTAGTAAATTAAATTGAAAATTCTTTGATATATTTATTTGAATTTTATTAAAATATGATCTCATATATATTAGTATCTATTGTGTAAGATATAGTTGTTAATATGTACTAAGCAGAAAGTTAAGAAGTTTTTAATGTAATTCTAATTTTATATTTAATATTTTCTCCCCTTTAGGAATGTGTGTTTGAAAATGTAGATTTGAAAAGAAAAGTTTTCAAAGAGATGGATGCTTTTGCCTCCAATAATGTAGTATTATGCAGTTCTACAAGTTGCTTTCCTGCTTCATCATTTTCTGAAGGTCTTGTCCATAAAGCTCAAGTGATTGTTGGACATCCAGTATGTTGGTGTTTGCCTTATTTTTTAGTTGTTAAATTACTCGATATATAATTATTTGCTAAATATGTCCTTCATTTGAAATATTTGACATTAGATTCAAACATTTCAAACGACTTCAATACTTATTGTTTGTAATTGTTAATTCAGAAGCTTATAACAATTTAGGTTATCTTTTTTAATTCATGGTCAGTTTAACTAAGAATCAGAATAATAATGAATTTTATTCAAAAATTTTGAAAAAATGGAATAGAATGCTTAAAACTTATTTTAAAATTTTAACCGAACTATTCTTCCACATAAGCTTGAAAAAAATTACCACTATCTTCTATGCATCTCTAATTTGAGATCAGAAATACTAACTTGTTTTATGAAATATTCTAAAGATTACTTAAAACAACAGCCATCACAGATATGGGCATAAAACGTTATTGCTTGGATTCCAATGAATTTGTATACTTTATATTTTGCTGTCATTTTATATTGAAGGGATGCTGATGAATTGTAAAAGAATTGTGTAATTTACCTCCTGATGACAAAGAAATGATTGGATTCTTTCAATAATATGATATTTTGTTGATCGACACAGAATAATAAATTCTTTATTCTTGAAGTTGCACTTCCTTGGTGATTGAATGTTGTAAGGAAATGCACTGTCAAAACTGCAAGTAAAATGTTAAAATACAGAACAGAAAATGGTTTCTAGACAGTCGTACATCTTTTGCAATATTGGAGAAATTTTGAAGCCAATGCTGAACAGCATCTACTGTCTGTAAAAATGTAAATATGGGCTACATAGATTTTCTTATTTTAATATTTCTTTTTCCTTATGTTAAATACTTCTTTTTATTTTTATTTATAGCCAGAATAATAGCATTAGCTATAAAAATAGTGAAACAAACATTTCCTTTTTTACCTATTCACTGTACTGCCAATGACTTTGTAACTTTTTGTTGGAGTTGTAGATGATAAAAAAAATGACACTTTATGTAGAGAAAAATAGCATCACTGACATAAAAATTGTGTCTGAAGTCAAAAAAAAAATCCCATGTTTACTTTCATCATCTATGGGCACAGTGTGATATTTTTTGAATAATATTTGTCCTCGTCTTTTTACTGTGTATGCATGAGATACATTGCTATTTATTGTACTAATTTAAATTGCATACAAAAGTATTCATTCAGTTTATTTTTATATCACAGAATTAAAAGTGTTACTGATTCATTTGTTTCATTAAAAAATTATAGATTGTAATAAGAATTGATGAAATGCAAAATAAAAGTTTTTGCGTAAGTGTTTTCTGCAAGTTTGTATAATATAGTTGAATATATTTTTACTATTCTTTATACACATCAAATCTAAAATTAACTTGCAATGTTTCTTAAATTCTAGAATTTTTTTTTTAAATTTATTGGAATCAATTAATTTCTTATGAATTGACATGCAGGTTAATCCACCTTATTATGTTCCACTTGTGGAAGTGATACCTGCTCCATGGACTGATCCTGATGTTGTTACAAGAACAAAAAATTTAATGACAGATATTGGGCAAAGACCTGTTATTTTAAAGAAAGAAGTTCCTGGATTTGCTGTAAATCGTGTCCAGTATGCATTACTAAATGAATGTTGGCGAATGTTCAGAGTAAGTATATATATATATAAAAAAACGTAGAATTATATGTATAATAAAAGATCTGAAATATATATGTATATATATTCCAAGTATATTTTGAACTTCAGGTAAGATATTAAATATGAACGGAGATTGATATTGATATATGGGTTGATTTCACAATAATTCTGTTTACACTAGTAAGACAATATTAAATAAGTTTTTTTTTTAAACTTTAAAGTGCTAATAATAATTATTCAGCTATTATTTCAGTTTTTAAAATTGTTTTTCTTTTCATCTATAAAATTTTTGATTGATCAATTACATTCCTCTCCAACAATAACTAAAATTTTTAAAAAGGATAACTTTCCATTTAATTCATTGTACTCAAACAAATATTTAGTGTAAATAAACATATTTAGTGTAAATAAACATTATAACAAATATTTAGATAAGTGATCTGATGCCTGATCTCTTCAAAATTAAAGAAAAGTGTATGTGAGATTATTTATTTTTTTAGTTATAGTAATTTCAATAACCAAACAAACTGTTCTGGTATCCATTCATATACTTTATTCATTTTTTCAATAACCAAAACAAACTGTTCTGGTATCCATTCATATACTTTATTCATTTTGCTTCCTCTGGAGAAATTTTTCTAAAAGTTCATAATGTCCATGAAAGTCTAAAAGATTTTTTGATGAATATTCTTCTGTTGTCTCATTTGCTTTTAAAAGCAATAAAGTATGGTATACAGCATAGATTTGAAAGGATGTAATCTTTTCTTAATGTAACTGGGTTTATTATTTCACATGTAGTTTACAAAAAGAATATTTTCTATGAGGTGAGTCATATGTGCACTGCAGATTTGTGAAGGCGTTAGTAATGTGAGATATATTTTGTTCATTGGAACCTTGAACATATATAAATGTAATCAAAATTATCAAAAAGCCCACATTCTTATTAATAATAAATTTTACACTTTGTTAAAGAAAGGTTCTAGAAAGTCAGCATTAAAATTAAATGTTATGGAATCAATTGTCATTAAAAATGACTCCTGTTCTGAAGAAAAAAAAATCTACCTTTAGATATTAATTTCTTTAACTTTAATTATATACTTTTGAACTATTAATAGCATAACTCAATTTTATTCTGCTTTGTTGAGATATAATTTCCTTTAAAAATTATACTAGTAACTTTTTTTTATTTGTTTATATACTTATTCCAGTTGCTTTATAATTTATGGTATTTAGTTACTTTTTAATTACAAATCTTGAAATTTATATAGGAAAATTCCTCAAAGAAGAAAAAGACTATTGATTTATTTATAATTTCAAATTCTATTTCTGTCATTTTGAAAATCTTGATTATATAAATATACTTGGTTGTAGGAATAAGTACTTTATTTCTAGTTTTTGTATTTGTAATCTAGGAGAAATCATTCTAGATTTTATTTGGAAAAGAAAACTATGTATAAAATTTTTATATCAATATCTTAGTTATAAACTTGAATGTATTTTAATTCACTTGGTTACCTGCATGTGTATTACTGATTACCTGAAAAGAAATCTTTTAGAGTTTAATTCATATGTATTACACTTTTATATACTCAAATAACATTAAATTTCCTTTAAAAAAAATTTTTTTTTTTTTCAATATTCATACAGTTTTTACTAAAATTGACATTTTATTCTCAAATCTTAATTTTCTGTCAATCTTATTCCTAATTCGTAATGAAATCTTACTTTCACACTTAATATGAATTTCAAGGTTAACAATATACTGTTACTCAACCATGCTTTTATCTTCCCTATTGTATAGGATGGCATAATGTCTGTTGAAGACATTGATACTGCTATGCATGAAGGACTTGGACTTCGGTATGCTTTCATAGGCCCTCTTGAAACATGTCATCTTAACGCTGATGGTAAATACTTGAATTATTTTCATTTCCTTAATCTCTAAAATACCTTATCATAGATCATACATATTAACATACAATTTTCATTTGCTTTTAGTGAATATTTAACAATTTGAAACCGATTAAGAAGGCTTATTTTTGCCATATGCGAATAAGATAAATCCAGTTATATTACTACTATTTTTGTTCTGGCTCTATTTGACCTTATGCATACCCATTCCTGTTATTGAAGTTTACATAATTTATATATCATATCTTACTTAAAAAAAGGTCTTATAAAAGAGCTTTATGACCCGTGTGGTGACCGGGGATGACAGAATAGTCATACTGTAGTTCATACATGTCGTAAAAGGCAACTAAAATGGGTACCCAGCGTCTGGGGGTATAGCCGAGCACCCTGCTCCTGGGGATTATATCAGGGGACCTCAGGGACTTACCTTCTTCAGGTAAGTATGGGTATCATGACCCTGAGGCACCTTAGTGATCTTTTTCGTTCCCATGGGGTTTACTGTCTTTAGTAAACATGGGTGACACACTCCCGGGATACCCTAGCGATCCTTCTCTATTTTCGACCCTCCTTCTTGTCAAACACTTTCTATCTTTTTTTCAACTTCACGTCTAGACCACAGTTTAATCTTGTTTGGCGCAGCATAGCCATATCTGGCTCTTGCGCCAATAAATTTTACATTCACTCACTCACTCACTCACAAAAGAGCTTTATGTATTAAAAAATAATCCAGAAAAGTAATTATTTTTTAAAGAACAGAAAAAAATTAAAGAATTATTTGATGTTAGCAGAATAAATATGTAATTTGGATTGAAATTACTTAAAAAAAAATTTTGTATTGCTATAAATATATGTATCTTTAATTTTCTGTTTTTGAGGTGGGGATATGTTTGTTTCTTCATACCTCTCTCTAATATTTTCTATTAATTTTACATCTTAAATGTAAAATACAATCTAAATTTAACAATTTACTAATTAAATAATAATATTTTTAACAATTTAATTATGTTCAAGACTGATTTCTTAAAATTGTGTGAATTTTAAAACTTTTAAGAAATAAAAAATATGAAAATTTTGAAATTATCAAGTTTAACTAACCATAGTTTCCACTCACAATATGATTACTTCTATTAAAGAGAATTTTAACATATATTTGAGCAAAAATGTTAATATTATGATGCTTATTTGTCATCATTTGTGTATTGAGTTTTAAATGCATTTGTTTTACTTAATTTTATAATGATTTTAAATATATAACTGTATTACTATATTATTACTACATTTTTAACAGGCATGTTAGATTACTGCAACCGCTATGGTCAGGGAATTAATAAAGTTTCACAAACATTTGGTCCTAATCCTAAAATGGAAGGAGAACTAGCTGAGAAAGTGCATGAAGAAATATGTGAAATTTCTCCTTTAGAAAAACTTGCAGAACGTCGACAGTGGAGAGATGCTCGTTTGACGGCTCTTGCTCATATGAAAAGAATTTTAAACGAGCAAGACAAATCTCAATAGTAACAATTTTTTGGAAATAATTATAGTTTTGTATTTGGATAATTGTTGGTATTTTAACTGATAAATAAATATTTTTATATGGATTGTAGGAATCAAAAAAAAATTTTAAATTTTATTCTATGTTTTTACTACAATGTTATTGCTTAAAAACATTTGTAACATTCTAATTGTCTTATTTTTATAAGATTGTTACTGCAGTATTAGTACAATAGTTATATATTTTAATGTAAGTACATCATTAAAAATATTTCGATTAAAATTGGGCTTTCATGTGTGTCTTTAATTTTGCAACAAATGTAAAAAGTGTGAATTGCACCGGAACAAAAAAAGTTAAGAAATTTTTACGAGAAAAAAATACATTTTTTCTTAATGCACAAAGAGTAAACTGTTAGATTGATGTAATATTATATAGGATATTTATTGGAAAAGAAATATCAATTCTTAAAGTTTTTGAGAGAAGAATTTTTAGTCTCATGTCTTAAACTTTTAGTATTGCTTAATTATTTTCCTCATTTATTGCAGTAAATATTCAAATAGTGTGATTTGCAATTACTATTCATTTAAAACCATAGAAATTTAATAAAGTTGGATGAAGAAATGCAATGAAATATTTCTCTTATATTATAATTATCTAATTAATATTACTAGTTTTTGAACATTTACTTGTTTTTCCAATGGTTTGTAAATTATTTTAATATAAATTCTATTGAGTTATTATTCAATTATAATTAATGCCATGAGTAAGCTCAAATAATTCTCTTAATATGCAAGAAGCTCAAAAAAAGACTTTTTTTTTATCTTAAAACAAACCGTGAATTCCTTTAGCTGTGGAAACTACTAAGGAATCAAAAAATTATGCTGGATGAACTCCCATGATGGTTTTGTTAGATAAGGTATACCTATTTCTAATCATTTTGATAGATATGTGCGATATGTGAGTAATTATGGTTTGCATAGGAAAAATCAAGCCTGTCTTCTGGGAAGACCATCGCTCCAGCAGATATTAAAGATCAATAGTTAACTTACATTGGGTAAATTATTACTCAGAAGATAGGATCACAGAAGTAGCATCAAATTAAACTCATTGGGAAAAGATCTATTGTGGAAAGGATTGAGAGCTTTATCTAACAGGCACGGAGGTTCGTAACAAAAGGAGAACAGTCAAATAGCAGATAGACTCAATGAAAAAGGATTATTACAAAATATGGTGACAGAAATATAAAAAAAGAACAAAAAAGGATCTGAAGAATCAAGGACCAGAACAAACATATACGGAGAAGTAATGAATTCTTGAAATGTAACAGATGGAATGAAGGACGGAGCCCTGAACTTAAAAAGAGTTGAAAATGATTTTGTATTGTAATTATTAATATTGTATGTTTCTGTAAGTTTGAAGGCTAGTGGTCATGGTTTCTCGAACTCGTGGCCGACGGTTATCGTTGAGTTGCACATACCAACCTTGATGCCACTAAAGTCCCGCCGTGTAGCTGGGGCTGATGCATGTCAAATCTATAAGGGTCCAAAGTTCCCAATGGAGTGGTGTGGAAATTAGGGCAGCTCAGGTGTCAACCTCGTCACTCGACCGAGGTTTTTTTTTCAATGTCTGTCGCCAATACCCCTCTTGTTGTTTCTAGTGCAGCGTTAATAAAACCAATCAAACGCATATTAAGGTACATTCGACACAAGGAAATAATAAACGCTTCAACTCTTCGTGGCTACAAGATTTCTCCCAAGTCATCTCATGGAAAACAAAACCCCATCTTAAACTATTAATCCATTTGTTTCATTTATGAAAAACATCTGCTGATTAAATGAATCTACAGATTTTCATGTTCATGTAATCCATAAAATATTTATTATCGGCGAGATTTTTTTTTTATAAGTTTACATATTTTAATATCATTAAATTAACAGTACACATAAGAACAAATTTCGAAGTAATGTTGTAAAGAGCAATGTGTAAGCTATTGTGGGTGACGATGGACCTTGTAAAACAGAACAAGTTCAAAAGACTAAGACATCTGAGCTGACATCGCACACTCCCGATTTTCACTTGAGGTCTTTCAAGGTTAGAATAATTTAACAGCAAATCTCAAGTGGAATAGGAACTCGAGTGCATGCTTCAATTTGAAAATGTGACCACGGTAGCCTAGTGGTTATGGCATCGGGCTGGCGGCCAGCGGTTTATGTTCAGACGCGGGTTCGATCCTTGGCCGCTAAAGACCCGCCGGGGCTGATGCACGTTAAGTCTGTCGGGGCCCAAAGTCCTCCCGTTGGCGTGGTGTGGGAGTTAGGAGAGGGGGTGCCAGCTCAGGTGTCGTCCTCTTCACTTGACCGAGGTTCAAAATTACGAGGTCTGTCGCCAACAGCCTCGTGTTGCTTCTAGTGCGTCGATAATAAAAACTAAAAAATTAAACTAAACCTCTCGGAGTGTGCAAGTCAGAAGAAGGGGTGCCAGCTCAGAGAAAATCCTCATCACTTGACCGAGGTTCAAATTACGTGGTCCGTCGCCAATAGCTTTCGTGTTGCTTTTAGTGCAACGTTAATAAAATCAAACCAATAGATTTGAAAATAGCCAGATGCGATCATCGTAACCATGACTACTGGGCTACTACATTAGTTAACTGTAATGGTATACTTCAAAGAATGGTTTGCTTTGTTCTCTTAGTGACATTTCTTCAAAATTCGCTCTTACATTTTCTATTAATTTAATGATATATATATATATATATAGAGAGAGAGAGAGACCTCGTGTTACTTCTAATGCGACGTTAATAAAACCAAACCAATTTAATCATATTTAAATATAAAAACTTATAAAATAAAAATCTCGCTGATAATCAATACTTTACCCATTACATGAACAATCTGAACGGACAATGAAAATCTGTAGCATTCTTTTAATCAGCTGTTTGTTATAAATGTAACTAAAGTATTAATCGTTTTCGAGGGGGTCTTGTGATCAATGAGACTAACTAGAGGGAAATCTTGTAGCCACACAAAGAGTTAAAAGTACTTATCAGTTCATTTTGCTGAATATTAATATTATAATTAATTATTTGAAAGCCCCACACATATGGACTGATAAAGTCTTGGTTTTCGAAAATATTTGCTGAGAGATTTGTTTTTCATACATGAAAAGACACGCAGAAAAAAAAATGTCTAAAAGCTATCGAGTTTTGAAAAAAATAAATGTAAAAATTAATTCATTAAGCCTTTGATTTATTTGTTTTCACAAATTTTAATCAAGAAGAATAGTATATTTTTTATATATAAAATTGTGTTTTGGTTTAATATACTGTTTTATAACAATTAAATGAAAATAATAGTTAATAAAATATAATGAATTAAATTCAGTCTGTTAAACTGTTCTCTTAATATTTGTAAATAGAAAGATAAATTATTATGATACGAAGTATTTCTTACGGAAATAGACAAAAATCAGAAAAAGTAGATTCTTCAGTTCTGGTTCTTGTCAATGAAATTCAAGAATCTGTCGAGGCTCCAAGTCCACCCGTGGCGTGGTGTGGAAATTTGGAAGGAGAGGTGCCAGCTCAGGTACCATCCTCGTCACTCACGAAGTTCATCACTAACAGCCGGCCGCGGTAGCCTAATGGTCAAGGTTCCGGATTCGTGGCCGACGGTTTCGTTCAGTCGTGGGTTCGACCCTTGGCCGCCAAAGACCCGCCGTGTAGCCGGGGCTGATGGGCGTTAAATCTGTCCAGGCCAAGAGTCCTCCCGTTGGCATGGTGTGGAAGTTATGAAAGGTGGTGTCGGCTCAGGTGTCGTCCTCGTCACTTGACCGAGGTTCAAAATTACGAGGTCCGTCGCCAATAGCCCTCGTGTTGCTTCTAGTGCGACGTTAATAAAAACTAAACTAATCACTAACAGCCTTTGTGTTGCTTCTTTGTGCAACGTCAGCAACATAATTGATATTAGCATCATCAGTCATCAATCAATCTGAATTACTGCATTTTAGACGAATTCAAATGTTACCGAAGAAATACTTTTACTTTTATCACTCGATTTTTTTTTTTTTTTTCAATTATTAATATTACTTTATTTTACACCTTCTTCAAATAAATCTCAAACATCTGTATTTTAACAATGTATTTTATAATTCACTTTCAAACACCTTTCTTTAAACCAAAACACATATCTCTAGTACTATTAATGTATACTTCAGCTTCCCCTGGAGATAGGCTTTTGTGCCATGGAATACTGATTAAAATTTATGAATTCTGAAGAGTTGGTAAGAATGGTATACATATTGTGGGATTTTCTTTTTCTTTTAAAACATAATACATATTTTGAGACAAATTTACCTCAAATTTCTATGAATGTGTCTTTCAGAGCAAAGAAGCATCGTACCCCTAGCCTAGATGGTTTTAAATTTTTCTCAAGCTAAACCAATAAAAAATACGCATAAAACAGAATTAAGTAGCTTATACAATTTTTTACTCCTGTGGTTTAAATTCAGAGCACCTTAAAAAAAAGAATAACTGAAGAATTCCGTGTCCTCTTATTTTATGCCATCTCATGTAACTGAATTTAGGTCCTATATGCACTGCATGATATTTAGGTCTGGTATCCGTGCTACCGGTAGAACTCTTTTCGATTTCGCTTTTTAAGAACAAAGTACAATTTGTTCTACTCGGAGACGCGGTAGTATCCTTGATTTTTAGGTCAGTCCACGGCTAAATCAATAACAAAAGCTCTCTCGC
>BMAW01132718.1:0-14684 GCA_019974015.1 Nephila pilipes | reverse complement strand
TTTGTAGTTTTTTTTTTTTTTTATTTTACAACGTTTTTCTGAATTTCACTTGGTGTGTGTGTGTGTCATCAAATTTTCGATCGTTAATTTAACCAACTTCCCATCAAGCTAGAGCTTTGAAATTTTGGGAATCGTTCGTACTCGCCTAACAATGCAATATTTAGACGTTTGCGACAAGTTTTAACTAATATTTCAATAATATTAACAAGTCAAAATATTCTTTCCTCTAGGCGCTTTTAGGATTGAGGAAAAAAATTTTTCCCCCTCTGGGAACACCGGGCACTCCCCACACCACATGACGCCTCGTAAAACTATTGTACTCACAAAGGGGAGATACTATCTCCCCTTTACTATCTCCGAGATAGTAAGGGTTGCTGACTTTTAGACAGTAATCATTCGCAAGAAAGTTTCCAATATTTGGCACCATGTCTTATCACAATAATTTTTTCTGAATTCTGGTTCCCATTTTTTTTTAATAGAATGACTTACAAATTTTCAAATGCATGTTTTGATTTTATGAGTATTATGAATTTTTTAATACGCTCACAAATATCTCTTTTTTAGTAAATTTTAAGTTAAAAATAACCAACAGTTTTAACTAATATTTCAATAATTTTCTTTAATAAACTTTGCCACCATATAAAAACGTTGTTTTTAAAAGCGTTGGTTTTTATATCGAATTTTTACAACGTTTTTCTGAATTTCACTTGGTGTGTGTGTGAGTGTGTGTGTGTGTCATCAAATTTTCGATCGTTAATTTAATCAACTTCCCATCAAGCTAGAGCTTTGAAATTTTGGGAATCGTTCGTACTCGCCTAACAATGCAATATTTATACGTTTGCGACAAGTTTTAACTAATATTTCAATAATTTTAATAAGTCAAAATATTCTTTCCTCTAGGCGCTTTTAGGATTGAGGAAAAAATTTCTTTCCCCCTCTGGGAGCACCGGGCGCTCCCCACGCAGCATACGGTATCGTAAACCTTTTGTACTCATAAAGGGGAGATACTATCTCCCCTTTACTATCTCCGAGATAGTAAGGGTTGCTGACTTTTAGTCAGTAATCCTCCGCAAGAAAGAAAGTTTCCAATATTTGGCGCCATGTCTTATCACAATAATTTTTTCTGAATTCTGGTTCCCATTCTTTTTTTAATAGAATGACTTACAAACTTTCAAATACATGTTTTGATTTTATGAGTATTATGAATTTTTTAATACTCTCACAAATGTCTCTTTTTAAGTGAATTTTAAAATTAAAAATAACTAACAGTTTTAACTAATATTTTAATAATTTTCTCTAATAAACTTTGCCACCATATAAAAACGTTGTTTTTAAAAACGTTGGTTTTTATATCGAATTATTATTTTATTACATTGACGTAATACAATGCTTTCGTTATAAGATTTTTATATCTGTCTTTTAAGCAGGTGAAAAAAATTATGAATACTTATAAGTTGGTCATAAAACGTATGTTCATATAATAAGCAAGAGCAGAAAACAGGTAAAATTAATCTTTGAATAGCTTTCTTTTAAATTTTTGGTTTTCAATTTTTATTACTCCTTAGAGGTATCTTTCACGAAAAGCTGTTTACATTTTTTTTTATAAAAAAAAGGCATTCTGAAAATAGCGTTTGTTCTTATTATAAATTTAATGCAAGAAACTAAATAATAAAATTTAAAAAAGTATTGTAAATTGGTATTGTTTATATTCGAATAATGAAGAAGTAAAATACTATTAATCTAAGCAATACTAAAATATACTAAATTTGGTATCCTTGTATATAACTTTAGTCTCTAATAGTGCTTTGTAAAAAGCATACATTACTATGTTGTTTAAGAATAAACAAATATCTATCATCCCGTTTTGGATTCCAAACATTTATTCTACATATTTTTTTTTTATATAATTTTCATTGTTTTAAACATTGAAATGAGTTCTTACGATACTGTATCCAGAATTAAAGATATTTTTATTTGAATGAAATGGAAAATTATTTACCTGACAACATTTAGCATTTTTAATTAATTTCTTATAACTATGTTCTTACAACTAATGGATAGATAAGAAAATTTGGAATATACTTTTAAAAGATCAAAGTCATTTTTGAAGAAATAAGAGAATAAATGGTTAAAATTATGCTAAAAAACATATGCATTTTTAATCTGCTTCCAAATATGCTGCTCCTGAATAAAACGGTTACTTCTTTGTTCAATACATTTTTTTGTAATTTTTTTCTTTAAACTGCATCGAACGCAATGTCCAATACAATTTTAAATGCTTTTAACGATGCTATTTTTGATGATTTCTCTTTTTATCGCCTGTTACAAAAGAAATTCCACATACTTCTGCAGTTAAAATCACATTAAGGTAAAGAAAAGAAAATACTCGGAAAGAAACACCATAAGATTGAAGGAATGTATATTTCAATAAAAAAAGAAAATTTGTTTAAGAAGCTATTCGCAACATATGTTTTGTGTGATTCGAATTTTAGAAAAGGAATTTAATACTTCGAGAGTTATCATAAAAGGCTCAAGGTCGTTTTCTTGCAGAAAAATTCAATTCGTTTCCTTTAAATATAATTAAAAACATTTTTGAAGATTTGATTTTTTTGCTTAAGGATTAATTTTAAATTGTAGTGTATTGTACCCAATAATTCAAAAGAAATTCTCACTGTATACTTCAAGTAAAAAAATACCACATTTTGGAAATGATTATTTATTTCATTATGAAAGCCATCAGAGTATTTCTAAGCTAAATAGAATCCTCTTCTAAAGCCAAAACGTAAATGATATGCACTGATGGAAAGATGAATGTGATGAAATTAAACGAAATGCTTTTTTTTTGTATCCATAAAGGGAAAATAACGAGCTTCTATATTTAAGTATGAACTTTTGTTCAACGAGGGTTAGTCTCATAAGGGTTTGCTATTCACGTGAGAGAAATTGTGAAAGTATCAAAATCCTTTCTTAGTCACGGTACACATTAATTAATAAATAAAATTCTTAAAGAAAATTTGAAAGGCCCAATAAGATCTTTCATGTTATTAATCAAAATTTTTACTTTCTAAGCCTACTAATTTAATGCAGAATATCTCTTGCTTACCGATCAAAAAATTTAATAAAATATGATATTTAATGAAAGTAATAAATTTCTTCTTGATAAATTTCTACTATTGAGCCATTGCTATCCCTGAAACATAATTAAAATATTTTATTCCTAAAAAAGACTTCAGTTGTTTAATATATATTAAACAGAGATCAAATATAAAAATATTTCATATTTACAAAATAGTACATAAATGAAATTCAAATAATTACAAAACTAAGTAAAAATAAATACATTTTTCTATTCTATAACAATACAAATCTTATATTTTATTAATCTAGCATTTTTTTAATAAATTATAACAAATAACTTTCATTTTAACTAATGAAACCTATTCCATGACTCGATCCATTCTATGACTAGTGATCTTTTTCCATATTGGTCAATATTTTTACATAGAATTACACGAAGTATAATTTCTACAATATTTTCATATCAATAACAATAAACTCTTAGAATATATTATATTCCTACTGAGAGATCCACTTTATAAATTTCAGTTTATTATGTTAAAAGCAAAACAATTATTTAAATTTATTATTTTGTTTACGTGAATTTATTTATCATTGTTTAATTTTTTGTCATCGTGAACTGAACGATATTGAAAAAGTATATTATTTTGTACGCTGTGGCAACAAGGAAGTGCTCGTTCTGTTTTGTTTACTTAACAGTATTCCATGGAAAATATTGTCATATAACTAGGTGAGTCTTGGACTCTAGTTGGCATATTAATTAGTGAAATAAATGGCAGTATTAATAGTTTGGAGCATTAATTTTCAATAAAAGAAACTTTTTTTATTTTTACGACACCTACTATACATTATATAAATCACATGTATAATAAGAGAAAATAATTTAAAGCTTATCATCACCTTATTATTATTATTCTATCTTTAAAGTTTGTAAAAAATAATAATCTATTTAAAGCTCTAAATTCAGAATAATAATAAATAACTATTACAGAGCATACACACACACACATCTATATCTCAAAATTAAAAAGCAAAATTGCAAAATGTTTTAAAAACCAAATGCCTTATATGTTTATAAAAAAATAACCTTTACAAATAAATTTTGTTTCTTACAGCATTGGTATAAAAATGCTGCATTATTTAGAAAAATAAATTCTAACCTCATTAAATAAGGGAAGCATAATACGACTCATATCTGCCTTCTCTAATGTTTATATATATAAGACTAATAATAAAAATAACAAATTACATTAGAATAATACTTGAAATTCTACAGAATGGGAAAATATAAAGTAAATTTTTTAACGTGATTCTATTACAAAATTGTATTTTGAATAAATGAAAGTATACACGTATTTAATTTATCTTGAATATATATACATTTTAAATTTTATGTTTTAAAAACAGCAAATATTTTTTTTTCTACCTGGATGCATTATTTATTAAATGCGCTGAATATCATGTACAAAGTCAAAAGTAATTCAAAATTGTCTTCATTTTTTCTCAATTTATATCAGTATTTTTTGAATAAATTAGATGTAATCAAAAGGGTAACAATTTTTTTTCTTCAAATGACTATAAATACTTTTCTGCTTATGTATTAGAGAGATATGTACTGTGAAGATATGAGAGTAATAAAATATGTGTTTAATGACAATGGAGTTATATTCTATATCTTGATATTATTTTATTCAGCAAGAAACAAAACAACTCATTTTCAAATGCGAAATGATATTTTATGAATTCCAATATTTTCTGAACCTAAATTTAAAGAAGCATTAATTCTAGTAAAAAAGCTAATTGAGAAAATGAACTAAATAAAAAAATACTGAACAAAAAAATTTAATGACTATCATCTGAAATTCTAAGTATACTTTATTTTTAAAACTATAAATATATATAGATATATATGTGTGTATGTATATCATTATGTATATATATATATATATATAATTATTTTCTTTTAAATATTACTATTTAATTAAATTTGAAAACAGTCGAAGCCAAGTTCAAGTTTAACTATCTATTTTACTGTAGTGGAGAGAAAGAGCATTTCTACACGACAAGGGATACAACTCCGCCGTGGGATAAACAATACAAGAAGTCAGAAGAACATAAGATAACAGAAGAGAGAGAATTCTCCTACTCTGATGCTCTGAAGAAGTAGGAATTCAAATTTTATACTAGATCACGTGTAATGAATGGAGACTCGAGGAATTTAGTGCAGACAGAAAATCTAGTTGAGATCATCCCTTCAAGTCTGAAGCCGTGAGAACGGCATTATTAGCGAATTTCTAGGAATGCGTGATTGCATAAATTAAGTTAAAATGAATGGTATCAGGAAATAAGAATGTTTTCTTTACTTTTAAATGAGAGAATGGAAAAAATTAGGAAATTAAATATTTTATGAGAAACCAATATGAATTGAAGTTAAAGCATTATATATATATATATATATATATATATATATATATATATATATATATATATATATCATCACTTCTTACTACGATTGTAAATTATTAAGGTTTATTATTATTTATCGGAAAAGTTGGAAAGTATATCACTACTGTTAGAATAGCTGGAATTAATGTAATTGCTACTGAGACGAATTTCCCGTCTCTACTCATGGTGAAAAGTTAATAAAAATATACCTACGTTTCTAACTTGATGAACGTTATAGTAATTAAACTCATCAGCTATTTAAATCTTTGTAAATATGCATTTTCCTTACAATACACGGCACCGAAAATACATTTTTGAAAAATCAACTTAGAATAGTCGAATATAGTTCTTCAATTAACCCTGATCTTGGAAAATGTTTTAGTTCGTCAACTTAATAATAATCTGGTATTTGGAATTTAGAATGCATCCAATAAATTCTTGATCAGAATGTGTGTTCATAGATACCTAGCAAAAAATTATTTTCTTAAAAGGAGTAATAGTATATTGCTCATTTTGGCCTCAGATAGCAACGATCCAGAATCATTTTCCTTTTATTATCTGTACAATTAAAATGACTTTCTAAATGTATTAGTTTAGTGATACATTCTATGTGTTTCCTAAAAAGTATGTAGGAAGTTATTTTTTACAAAGCCAGTTACTTTGACAAATGTTTTTGGTAAAAGAAAGTAAACGTTTAATAACAGCTAGCATCACGTACTATCTTATACTAAACTCGATCTGAAATCTGTTGTAAAACATCTATCAGATAACTGAGAAGAAAAAAGTGCAACAAATAAAAAGATATGTGAGCAAAGATTCTTGGTTCTTAAACTTGGGGTAATGAAATCGGTTTGAAGAAATCAATTGTACACTTATTAACAATTGAGCATTTTATAGGAGGAAACGCTAGTCAAAAAATTTCACAAATCTGTCAAACTGCTAAATATATAATGTGTGGCAAGTAAATAACGAGGCTAATGCTGTAAAACATTTTTTTTTAAATTTCATACATATTTACTTATTATCATTTTCAATATACACCCTTCAATATGTCTCTAAAAATCTCTTAGCGAATCTTCCATTATTCGAAACAATACTAGAAATTTTCTTTCAGCTCCTTCAGGACTCATATTGCCTTTACATTCACAGCTTCAACTGACTCAAATAATATTCTTCTTAATGCTGGTGTCACCTCAGGACACAAATAGATGTTGCATGGCGAACGCTTCGGTGAATAAGGCGGAATGTCTAACACTAGAATGATGTACTCAGCTCAGAAACCTCTTGACAGACAATTCAGAATGACTTGTTTTTACACATGTTCTTTTCTCCCCTTATTCTTTCACGGAGTTCAGCAAAACAGTTAAGGCTGTAATGATGATTAATAATTAGATTTTCAGGAGCCGAATGAAGGTACACATTCTCCCGAATATCGGGAAAAAAAAAAATCCTTATTGCTTTGAATTTTGATTTGTTCATTCGAGCCTTTTCGGCTGTTGGTAAAGATGGGTTATCTCTTTGCATGGATAGCATTTCGTTTCAGGACCATAAAGAAAAATTACATTCGTCTAACATTATTATCCTTTCCAATAAGTTTGGGTAATTTTCAAAGGCATTCAAAGTGTTAGTACAAGCATTTTTGTGAGCTTCCTGTTGTTCAAACGTAATAATTTTAGGCACCATTTTAGCACACACATTATGTATGTTAAAAATACAATGTAAAATTTGACGTTCATTTTTTTATCAATTCCTACAGTCTCAACAATCGCACGAATACTTTATTAACTGTCAGAACAAACTAGATTACTGATTATTTTTCTATATTATTTTTCTATTTTGACGTGGAAACTCGACACGGGAGTGATTAATCTTAAACGTTTTCTCTGCCACCTGTAAAGCAATATGAAAACCTAAGTAGGCAAATATAGTAAATGTAAGTAACACAATATAATATCAAATGTTTGAAAAGAAAATAACATAGCATGAAATAAAATCAATTGAGTTACATTTTACAATATCTATATGCATTTGATATTTAAATGGTATTGATAAAAAATGTTTCATTAGGTTATTAGATGTGGTTGTAAAGTTCAGTCCTTTGTTATGACCTGCCTTTCCAAAAAATATTTATCTCGTGGTTTTGTAGGTGCCTATGAATTTGGATTTCAGTTTTTGTGCAATACCAAAATGAGTTCTTTGTATGGCTACTTGATCACCATTTTTGTCTTCCGGAGATTTTTTTTTTTTGTTGTTGTAAGTTTTCCGACTTTCGAATTGTATTTTTTCTATGTTCTTTTTATCATCTTTTCTTAGTAATTCTAGTTGTTCGTGTAATTCTTCGAACACTTCCTCGAGGAGTAAGTATTTAATTCTAAAATCTTCTTTGTTTCTTAATTTAGAAGCAATCATATGTTCAAATGGTGACCATTTGGTACTTCGACAGACAACACTGTTTTGAATCTTTGAAGTATATTGATATATTGGTACCATTTAGTGGAGTCGATTAAAGTTAGCTAGTGTGTGTGGTTAAAACTGGGTAAGTGTGCGTCGAATTCTTTCAACTTGTCCTTTTAATCTTGAAATAAACGCCGTTCCTCTACCTAATATGATTCTTATAGGGTTTTCAAAGATCTTTTGTTGCAATTTTAGTTTCTCTATTGCACTTTCAGCTGAACTTTCTGGGTATAACCAAATGAATTTTGTAAAAGCATCTATAACAATGAAAATATATTGATATTTTTTTGTTGTTGATGGTAACGGTCCGAAGAAATCGATATGGTATGTGCTTAAAGGGTTGTCTTCTTTTGGAATAGGGTTTAAGAAACATCCTTTTTTTTCAAATTTTACCTAAACAAAATCAATTTTATTGTTCTTGTCATTTGTAGAAATTAAATTGAAATTGTTTGTAAAAATTTAAAAATATTTAGGTTCAAAAACGTATCTTTTATCAAAGATGAGTAGAACATATATATAATTATTTTCTTAAAAAAACTGTATTACTGATATCATTTGGTTACTACAAAACACAGATTGAATATTTATATTAGCATAATGCATATGTATTAATTATAACTGAACTATATAAAGCTGCGAAAAATTCATGCTTTACATATACATATTTTTATTGTTGATTCCCCTTATTCTCAAATGAAGTTTAATTATAACCTGAGCTTTTAAAAGAATTGGGCCCCTGATATAAGGAATGTGTTATTATAAAAAATGTACTCAATATATGGATAGTTTTAAATTACTCATTAAATACAGAAAAACGAATAAAATGTACTATAAATATTGACATAATGAAAAAGGATCTTGTAATCAGTTACTACCAATAAGAAATCCAATTAAGTGAGTTGGAAATGAGTTTTACAAATTTAAGTGAGTTGAATAAGAAACCAATATTAAGTGAGTTGGTTTTAAAAAGCAAATTTTTTAAATTAAATTTTTTAAAAAGCAAATTTCCTCTCATTGCTTCAAAATATAGGTTTTAGAGTTATAATATTCTGAAAAGTATTCGAAGAGATTTACTTATATGACTAACCTTTTCAGTTTAACCCCCAATTTAATGTATGGACTTCCGAAACCTACCTTTTCTTTTTTGAATTACTTAAGTCATAATTTTTCCAAATGCGTGTGCGATCTAAACTTTTGGTGTACTTTGCAGCAAAATTTAAGAATCATACTCTATGTTTTTTAACAGTAAATATATAAATAGGATATTTTTCAGTGTATTATTTCTTTAAAAATTTAGATTCCTGCTCATGAAAATACTTTGAATTATTTAAAGTAAGATATTATGAATGATTTTAATATTATGAAAGAATTATTTACTATGTATGTGTGTGTTTAGTTTAGTAAAAATTTTGAAAAGAAAATTCTATTGAATTAAAATTTATATTTCGAGTTTACGTGATGAATTATTGAACTAAAAGTTCTTAAGATAAAAGAAAGATAATTAAAACTAAAATATCGTAATTAGTTTTGCACTCCTTTAAATATTTTCTCCAAATAACAAACACATTGTAGGAGAATTTCATCAATAATCAATATTCAAAATGAATAAATCTCGTTACTTCTTTCCTCTAACTGGAATGGATTGTTCTGATTTATTTAATTTTGTTTCTTTTTACAAACTTATATTGCATTCCAGTTATCAGATCAAATTTTGTACCAACCAAGCAAATGAGATAGGAACTTCCTCAAAGTTCTGTTAGTAAGGTATGTGTAAATATTTTCACGGAAAATTAAAGTCAATAATATGACGTTATGTAAAGCAGTATTATCATCTCTCTCTGATTATATGCCTACTTCTATTTTAAACAAAAGTTACCGCAATATTTACCGCAGTTTACTTGTAAATTTTGAAATAAAAAATATTCTCATTATTTAGATACATAATATTTTTTAAAACATAGAACAAAGAAGGTTATGAAAATATTTTTTATGAATTTAGTAACAATTATCTGTCTGATTGTTTCAATTTTTATACACAGGAAATAACCATTTATGATAATAAAATTAAATTCTTGACAGTGAGGCAATTTAACCAAAGTAGTACTTTATTAATTTTAAGATTCTTACTTTAGGATTTTACAAGCCATTCTACACGTATTTGAGGGAACTTTCCACAAACTGCCGAAAATATTTCCCTAAACTTTATCAAGATGTTGAAGACTCTCGTCATTTGTTAAAACCGCCATCCAACTATTTTGTGTGTGTGTGCGAACTGCTGCTTTGAGAATTTTGTGAGCATATAACTTTAGACTAAAGTTAAAAATACTGTTTTAACATTGCTCATTCACCTAGAAGTAAAGAGAAAAATTAATTTAATACCTGGTACCTTATTAACTCATATAATACAAAGTGTAAACAAGATGGTTGATTTATCAAAAGTTCTATACGGAGTATTTTGAAACGGCGTTAGTAGAATATGCCATAAGACATGGAAGAAATTACGCATATTTTAATTAAATACGAAATATATTTATACGTAGTGAAGTAAGTATTTATTTGAGTGTGTTTGTAAAAAATAGAGCGTCACAAATTTCACAAATAAAGCATCTTTCGTTTAGAAATGTGAGAAAAAGAGAGACAAAAATAATAAACTTTCACAACTTTTTTTTTGTTGTTAACAACGGTTTTATTTTGTTTCACAAGCACAACACAGAACAAAAACCTACTTAGACCTTATACTTCCCTAATTAAAAGAAAATCATTCTGAGTCAGTGACCCTAAAGCATTGACCACAAAACTCTGATTCCTTCAGACTTAATGTGATGTATTTCCCAAGAGCTTGCGCACTTAATGTAACAAAATACAACTAGAAGTTGTATAGCATGCTCTATAAGACAAACAGTCAAAAAGAAGTATATATAAAAAAAAGAAAATTTATGAAAATTAAGTTAGTGAATTGTATGTAATACCATGTTTAATATTGTATCATTCAAAACATGATTTTTAATTATTTAACCTGACTTGATTTAAGTCCTAATTTTGCTTTAAATGTTGTATAAAACTTGAGTATATCTTATAATATTTCAGAATTGATAATAAAAGCTTTGAGTGCAGTTTTAAGCCTTTATTCTCCTTAAAAACTGGAACTCATATTCCCTTTACTCTTTTCAAATTAATAGTAATTCAAATATCTATTATCTTTAGTTTTTTTGAAAAAAACTTATTTTACAGTTAGTGGCTTTTACGGTAAGATCGTAATAACGTAATTATGCCACTTTTATTGTAATTTTGTAAACAAATATAAGGATAAAAGGGGAAAACTGAAAACATTACCGAAATATATACAAATAAAATAGCGATGATTTTTATATATTTAAAAATAGCTTTATTTTTTTGTTTCGGTTTTAGTTTTATGATAATTTCAGTTACAGCTTTTGGCCATTCCTTATGCATCAACCTTTCCTGCAGAAAACTCGTAAGATGTTTTATGAGTTCTTAAGTGTATTTCATATTCTACTAAAATAATTCTGTCAAAGGTTAAGCAAAGTGAATTCAAAACATCAGCACCATCCTTTAATAAGAAATAAAACATAATAATTTTCAATTTTATTTCATGAGAATCAAAATTAATATTTGTATCAATTTTAAAGAGTTTGGAAATGCATTAAGCACTCATCTTCCTCGTATAAGTCTTTAGGCTTTAGAAATGTAATGTAGTAACCTACATTTTTAATATTTATGTGTTACAGGTTAATCTTTTAAAAAAGGCAATTTAAAGCTGAAATCAATATTTTATGTTACCTATACTTTTAGACTTATCTTCTTAGCAGTTAATAAAATCTTATCTTTATAGTTTCTATGCAGGTACAAAAGTGCAAAATAAATTTTGTTAGTAAAACATAACTCGCGTGGGAAAGATCTATAGCTCTAACATGAAACCTAATACATCTCAAAATATCAACAACTCTCAATGATAAAAGCATTTACTAAATAAAACTTGGGATGAAGTAATCATTACTATCATAATCTTTCTTCTTTTTTTTTTCTTCTTACACTAATCCTTTTCAGAGATGGTTTCATTGCCTTATTTCCTAAAACCATGCTTGAAGTATTAACAATTAATCATTTTAACTTCAATAATTAAGCAACCGGGGTTTAAAAAATGGCAAATTTACATCAATATGGGTCGTTAGAGAATGACTACATTTTGAAATAGGAGATGATTTTTAAAAATTGCATGTTTTGTAACAATTATGTCTTTAAAAGTTTTAAGATAATAAGGTAAAACCAATGGACTTAAACAATAATTTAGCATATCTTGAGGACTTGGAAAACATTCTTTTTAAAGGAACGAAAAACGCCATAATTTTTTAATACCACCTACATTGCCCTAAAATTTAGAACATGTTTTTTTATTTCGTATTTCTATGATGGTTTTCACTTTAAAAATTCATATTTTTAACTACAAAAAATGCTTGTTTTTCTCTTCAAATACTCCATAGAAATTTATAATTGAGATTAAAAAGTAAAAATAATGTTTTCATAAATTACAATACATATTTAAAATCAAGAAATATTCATAAAGTTTTTAATTTTAACATTAATAAAAAAAGTACAGTTTTCGACTTTACAGTGCAACATTTTCTACTTTTTAGACATGAAAAATAACAGTAAGAAAATCACAAAAATCTAAATAGGTATGTGATTCAAATTATTATGGAAAAATATTATAAATTTAAAATTTTAAATTTTAAGTAACACTTTATTGAGCTGAAATTTGAATATTTTGAAAAAAAGTATTTTATCTTGTTAAGAATAAATGTAAAAAAAAAATAGAGAGACGTACATGAGTACTAAGTCTTATAACATATAAAATAGATTAAATAACCACAAATTAGTTAATAAAGATCTACGAAAAAGAACAACTCAACTTGACTAAGAGTTGAAGAACAACTCAAAGCCACTCTATTTGGAGAAAAATTAGAATAGCTGGTGGCCGCCATGGTGGCTGGCGTAAAGAGTAGTGTATGATAGTTTAGTTAGATGTTTCATATTATTGCATGTATCTGTACATTGCGCTGCATAATACATAATTAAAGTTTGGCAGCTAAACGAAAATATAAAAGGTCTAGTTATTTGTTCTATGTCTTTTCTCAACGCCTTTCAATCACTCGTCCAAGGATTAGAATTCTTTTTTTACTGGCGCATTCGGTAGGATTGTATCAGGTGAGAGCTTTAATATATATTCTGTGTAAGTGCATGCTTCTATTATTATTTTTCATTTTAATTGTCTGGACTAAGTTTATCAAATGTATAGAGTTAAGAGTGTGTTCTATCCCGGAAAGTAAATTTATGTGTCTCGTCAGAGGAAAGAGAATTTTCCGACAGGAATAATATAATCAATGCATCAGTACTCCGAGTGTAATTTGGTTATAAATTATATATATATTATTTTAAGAGAAACATATTATATATTTGGATTTGGAATTTCCTTTTCCCAGATAATTAAAAGTAGTTCTATTAAAAAAATATGTAATCTGCGTTGTTTAGCATTAACATTTAGTAATTCGAAAGTCGAGTCTTATAAAATTTTCACAGTATATTATAATGAACTTAACGTTCTGCTTATTGGCACCATGCCAATTAATTTTTTACGGTTTTCAGGTAATGGTTTCAATAAAAACAATTCTTGTTTTTTTTTTTTTTGTGTTTGTGTATAACGTAGCATTGTTTATGCTTACTTTAAATAAAGTAATTCTTACAGAATTGGGGGATTTGATGTTCTTTTAATGTATGGTTATGCATTTGAGGATTTTTTTTATTCTTGACAAATGTTCTTAGCATTAGGATTATGCAAATACATTTTTGGTGGGGTATTTAATAATGACGAATATTCTAGCAAAAATAAATGAGTTTATTTTATATATAGGTTGCGTGGTGTTAAAAATATTTTCGTTTTTATTGGGCTATTTCATATATCCGTTATCAGATATTTTAAAAAACGACTTGTATACAAAATATTTCAATCGAAAGTTTTGCTATTTAATTATTATTAATATGTTGCGAAAATGAAACCTGTTCAGTGTTTGTTATGAAATCTGTCAACATTTTTTGAAGGAATGTCATATTGGCTTCTGTGGACATAGTATTGTAGGTCATTAATTTGAACAGTTGATTTACGTAAAGGGTTTATTGATTGCACATTAATATCTATTATGTTATTATTATCTATTTATTTGAATATTTACTAATTACAGTTTCTCAAGGGCTGGGGTTGTAAGTGTTAAGAAAGTGACTCTGGTTATTGGTGTCCATTATTGTATCATATGTTTTTGAAGTGTAATATTAGATTTAAACTACATATCATCTGTTGTCAGATATATATTGTATTCTTTGATAAATATTTTATAAAATCCTAATTAGCTTTTGAGTTATAATTTTCTTTTATTTTTTTCCATATTTATATATATTATAAAAACGAGTTACTAAACCCTAATTACTATGGTGTTTTTAACTAAGGGTGAAAAGAAAGATTTACGTAATTTGGTTGAAGAAATTGGGGGGGGGGGGACCCAATTATAGAAATGAAAATAATAGATCAGAAGAAAATTATTACGGAAAGTAAATCTTATGATGAAGAATTTGTAGAAGAGACTTTAGAGATGATCATTAATACCAGACTCGAGGAGGCCAAGAAAAATCAAATG
>BMAW01132715.1:0-17391 GCA_019974015.1 Nephila pilipes | reverse complement strand
CATCTCAATAATTGAAAAGGTAAATTGATAAATTTACCTTTTAAAGGTAAATTGATCTTTTATATGGTAAATTGATATATAAGATTTGATTGATTTACCATATCTTGTATATGGTAAATTGATTTAAAGGTAAATTGATCTTTTGAGACTAACAATTATTTGGTATTATTTAAAATTTAATGAATCATGAATAATACATTAAGCATCATTGAAGAGTGAAATTAATTACGGACTATGTCGGGAAAAAACAATTGTTCTCATAAAGTAATCTAATAGATATATGAAATTTATAAGCATTCGAAATTTGTGTTTCATTTCATTAATATTAATAATATAAGATAATTTATTTTTCCTATTAGTAAATACTAATAGGTAAATTGATTTAAAATATTTCTAGAGGATTTTAGAAGATCTCATAACTTCACATGAAGCTTTTACAACTTTTGTATTATTTAAATATCTGTTCAAAATTAAAATAAATACGTTACCAAGTTTAGATTGTAAGAGATGAATAAACTGTATAAAACATGAATTTTTTTGAATTTTTATTGTATTGAATTTTGTACAAATATATAAACTGTAGTATATCAAGGAAATTAAAGCTTAAAAATCCTTTGTTTCATCGTATTAAGTTAAATAAAACCTATATGAGTTTAACTTCAACCAGAAATTAAGTTTTAGAAAATTAAAAAAAGTTTAATTTCATGTTATTTTAAAAGTCGAATAATATCGAGATATTTTGTGATTATTTTAATAATTTGTTTATTAAAATAATTTTCTTTATATTTAAAAGTAACTTTTAATCATGAAATTAAAGAAAATAAAATAAATGTCAATAATGATTCTAATTAATTCAAATATGACTTCAAATATTTTTAAATCTATGATTTAATATAAAAATGAAGGAAAGAAATAATGATCCAAGGGATTTTATCATTGGAAAAACGATATCAAATAAGAAGAACTTGCGTAATTGCTTAAAAGGAAGAATGAAGACTCATATTGCTTGGCTTTCACCAGTTAAATTTCATTTTGTTGAAAATGTCTGTAAAGTTTCTAGTTATCTGGCATAAAAATTTGATGAAAAATGACAGCTGATATCAGAAGAAAACAGACTGTATTCTTTTCAAAAGTATTTCCAAAATGTAAGGTCTCATATTCGATAAGGCCAAAAAGAATGTTCCTCTTGAGTATTATTTCTTTGAATTCGAACTATATGTTTTTTATCTCTTAAATACAATGTTCTGGGTGTAATGGCTAAAACAGAAATTTCGTAAACGTTTTAAATGATGCATTTAGTTCATATTAACTTCATATGTGACTTTTGAAAAATTTTGTGATTATTAAATGTATGTTATATATATTTCGAAAACATTTGCGAGATTTAATAATAGTTTAGGTCCCTGTAAAAAGAAAGTATGGTAAAAAAATCATAATATCTTAATTCAGTACAGTAAATACTGAAAGAAAAATTAAATAACTGCAGATTTTTCATGCAACGATATATATTTGTAATTTTCATAAGTATATAATGTTCACTTCCAATAGTTCATATATAAACAGTGTTCATTATTAAATTTACAAAAGCTATGATTAAAAAATTTGACATTAAAAATTAAGATCATTTGCTTAATGTGACGATTACAGAAATTTTATTAAATTAATGTATGTATGTGTGTTGAATTTATTGAAGGTTTCAAAAACGTACATAAAGCACATTTAAAAATACATAAACTATTAAATATAAGAGAAGATAAATGAATAGTGAATAAATCGGATAATTGTATAGTATTCAATTTTAAATGAGTTAAATTTGAACAAGAATTATTAGTACTTTTCCATTAGCCTGGAATAAATTTCACCATTATTAGATTTTTTGTTTTGGCGACGACTGAGTAAACAACAGTAAAAGCAATTTAAATAACAAAATTGCGCATTTTCACTAAGCAGGGATAAGTCATATTATTTAAAATTAGTTTTTACTAAATTGAAAAAAATAAATTGCTTAGTATAAATTCAATCACAGTCATCATTAATTTAGTTGAGGGGCATTTTTTTTAATATCAGTCAGTATTTAAAAACGTAAAAAATAAATTATTATTCATTCTAGGCAAAACCCAAATTTTTATCATTATTAAGCATAGCGAATTAGGATTCTTGTAAGCAAGTGGAACAGTAAATGATTCCGGTTGCTATGGCAGTGGTAAATGGTTGCCATGTCAATAATAGCGATTAAAATAAAATTTGGCTAAATTATTCATAGAATATTACCATCATCTTCAATTATATTTATCCATATTGTAATTAAAATTCGTTCAAAAATATAGATATTAGTATAATTTATGTAAATATAAAAATATTAATTATTACAATATCGATATTATTTTACTGTGTATTCATTAATTGATATTAGATTTATTGAGGTTCGATCTTTTATTATTCATTGAAATAATCTAACCCCATTAGATTTAAAAGTTATAAGTACGTAATGCATGATATAGTAGTTTAAAACCATTAATTCAAAAGAACTGATGGAATGATATGTTAGTCCACAACTTTTTTAATTACATTCTCAGAATTTGTTATTTTATTATCACATAATGTTGTAGTAAGTATATGAGACTAAATATTGCAAAATTAAAATAACATGTTTATATTTTTATTTAACATGCTTATTATTCTAAAGATGATTGTTGTTTCAGTGACTGGATAGTTAAAACTAAACTCATTACGAATGTGTGTAAATATATTGTTGATCCTAAATTATTTTGGAAATGGATTACATTCAAAATTTTAAAGCGTCTTGAAGCTTTGTACTTAAAGTTCCTCAAACAGTTGCTTTTAAGTAAATAACCATATTTATAGAATGGATTTGTCTTCTACTACCCATTTCTTATTTTTTCGTAGAATGTGTTTTGTCTAACTGTCTGGAGAGTTGATGAGAAGTAACTTTCCATTCAGTTCATGTGAAAATGTAGTTTGGTTTCCTTCGTTCATTAAGCTAAATTAGAAGATAAGTTTGGAGTTTGCTAGGCAACTCATATCATGTGGTTGAGTAAGGCTCACTGATGAAATATTATGGAATTCAGACAATTTACGGGAGATTATTTATGAGTTAAAAAACTGACTTTAAAATGGGTAGAGTCAAAAACAAAATAATGGCTGAGTTACTGTCGTAAAGAAATTTAATTGAATGATGTGATAATCTTCTGCAAATTACATAGAAATAATAAATATATAATTTGATATTTCTTGTAAAACCTCAAGAGATAAAATTTGAAATGACAATTGGGCAACAAAAATATTTCTAACATTATGTAAAAATATTTTAGCACCTCCACACAATTTTGTTTGAATTAGTCACTGATAATCCACACACAAAAGCTCTTCTAGAAGGTTCTTGAGAAATTTAAAAGTCAACTTTTGTCAGTGAGTAATCTATTCAAACATGTGACATAAAGAGAATGATAGGATTAATGTGTGTGTGCATCCAAAACATTAATTGAGTTATTAAATATTAATAATTTTAATACAATGCACACGTGCACAATGTTGCTACGAAACTATATATTTACAAATATAAAGATATATGCGTTATTTTATTTTCCTGTTCATTATTAGTTTTTAAAATAATACGTGATCACTCTTTATGTGCTAATAACTGTAAGTCTAAAGGAACAGTATTTAATATACTTAATATCTTCATGATGTATTTATTGATTCATGAAAAAATGAATTTTGTTAGTTTACGTAAAGGGTTACTACAATATCTATACAAAAAGTAATCGGATTCAAAACAAAGACAACTCGAAAATCTTAGATTCTGAAATTTATGACATTATTTACTAAGCTGTTGTGGTCACATTGACTTCAAAGGATTTATAATAAAAAATTATATAAATGATAAGAAAATATTATATTCGGTAGTTTGATAATTTTGTGAAATATTTGATGAGATTACTAAGATTTCATTCTTTAAGCAACGATGTATATGCTAAAAATGTCGGGGAAATTAAGCAATAATTTGCAGAAATTATTTTCTGGAAATGTTCAATTAATTAATCTTTAGCAATTTTACCATTTTAGTTACGTACAGCATTAATTATAGTTAACTCTAAAATTTCTCTGATATGGGTTACTCTAAGAGATTAAGGTAATAATGAATCATGTAATGTTCGCGGTAAAAGAGGTTCTTTTACTTTGGAGATTTCATGCTTTTCTTTCAATGAAGCACTTTTTGTAGAATTTATGAAGGAAAGAATAGAATTAATTTTAAATAAAGAATAGAATTAATTTTAAATAAAGAATAGAATTAATTTTAAATGAAGAATAGAATTAATTTTAAATAAAGAATAGAATTAATTTTAAATACAGAATAGAATTAATTTTAAATACAGAATAGAATTAATTTTAAATAAAGAATAGAATTAATTTTAACTAAAGAATAGAATTAATTTTAAATAAAGAATAGAATTAATTTTATATAAAGAATTATCATACAGACAAACATGTGTTGCTAAATGCGCATCATTACATATTCGAAGCCAACAACTGTTGACAACACAAATGTAATATATCACGTCTAAAGTACCTATATAAAAATAAATCATTTTGTATTGTTTCTGGCTTGTCTTTGAAAACGTTTAGTAGTGTCTTAAATTTTAATTTTGTTTCATACATAGATTACTGATTTTTAAAAGGTCCACTTCAGATAAAATTTCCATTCTACATCTTGGATGTAGTTTCTTAATTTTGCTCGAAAAATTTCATCTTATGAGAAGTTAATAGGTGATTCGAAAAGCTGATAGAAATTTGAATATACCAACTTAGAATCTGAATAATGTAGGAATTTTTTTCATTATTCAGAAATTAATAATTAAAAATAAAACTGATTTTGGATAAATCATATATATTTTTTGTGTGTGTTTTATGTAATGTATTAATAGTTCAAAGTATGTAGATGATTTTATTCAGAAAAAGTTAAATTTGGCACTTATATTTTCTGTAACGTCATCTATGGTAAGCTGTGAAATGATAAATGTCTGATAAGGACATTTTGATATTATGTAATTATTGCGTGACTAAGTAGTTTGTCAAACGTAATGAATATTGGTGTCAAAAAATCCAAACTTAGTATCATTTATTATTCTAGCTGTATTGCTTTGATCATTTATTATTCTAGTTGATTGAGTTAGTTTTTTATTTATTAATTAATTCAATTTATTTCTTAAATTTATTGGAAACATCTTCAATGAAAGGGCAAGAGTGAAGGGATATATATATATAAAGACAAATAAAACAAAGCTATGCCAATGAATAAGAAAATGATAATATGCCAATAAATACATTAATGTATTATTTATCTAGTAATGCATTCTACAGCATGATTGGTATTTAATTCCCTCTTGTTAATGCGCATTGTTCTTACATGTTTTCTTCTGAATAATATTTGCAGTTCCAAATGCTCATGTAATTTAACGTAATGTAAATCAACAAACAGATGAAAAATCTGGGCTCTGTTATAATCTTTTTTCTTGTAATATTTTCATTAATTTAGACTCACAAAATACAAATATTAATTGTTGTACGGTTCATAGAACCTCGATTTCGTTCTTTGTATAATAAGTATCGTGTTTGTGAACTATAATGAGTTACACTTTGATTATTTTAACGGTATTGTTCCATATATTTTAGCAATCGCTTAGAGTTAAATTTTTTCAAAAATGCTTTTCTCTTATAGTTTGTAACATACAAATACCCAATCAAGAGAATTATTTGGAAGCATGCAAACAATACTTGTAATTTACTTTTAAGTTCTTAAAATTCAAATCATTTGTAAAATTCATTTCATAATTAAAGATTTATAGATTTCAAAGTTTCGAAATTTTATTTAAAGCGCACTGGGCATTGATTTCGAACTGGTGGATCATGATCCCTAAGGGGATCTCATTGGCTTTTGGGATGCATCACCCGTTCTCATTTTTAAAAAACAAAATTAAATTTTAAAATTTAAAAATGATGTTAAATGGTAGAAATATACATTAAGACAAGGTCCATGAATATCAATATTTAATTAATTTTTGATGAAGTAATGAATATTGATCACGACTCTCAAGCTTTCCCCTATTAGCTGTATGATTTTGAACCCTTTTTCAGCATATTAGGTACCTCGCAGGGATGTGTTTTCTTTTTAATCCTCTCATTTTGGTGCAGGAATTTAACAAGCTCTACTCCTGATACGAGATTTTGGGTTCAAAGTTCATAAGCTGGGGTAGGGTAATTTTTTTTTTTTTTTTGGTTTGTGCATTCTGTTTCAAGTGGCTTTTGATAGCCGACACCTAGAATCCAAGAATTCCTTTTTTCATAACGAGAATCTATATAATTATATTTCAATGTTATAAAATTTCAGTAAATATTTCTTAGTTGTGTATTTTTCTTGTAAGTAAACGTTATTTAAAATTCATACAATCAATCAATTATCCTATTGGGATCCACAAGAAACACTTATAGAAAGTATTAAGGAGATGTCCAGAGCATGGAGAAAGGTTGAAGAAAATCTAGGAAAGATAGTCGGATAGGAATATTGTTTATCCGATTGTGTAAAAGTGGTTAATTCCTGGAAGGGGGGGACGTTTGAAGATTAGGATCCAGTGAATAGGTCGAGTGTTGTTGGAGTGTTAGGACAAATGAGTTTTATTTTCTTTCGTCATGATTGTTAAAGGAGTTACCTATTTCTTTCTCAGAAAAATGTGGATTTCAGTTAGAAGCTCTGGAATACTACCTTTTTGGATTTAAATACATATGTGTAAAATGGAAAAAAAAATCTATGGAATTACAGAATATAAGTGGACATTCATTTTCTGAAGTTATCAGAATAAGCGTTTAAAATAACATTAATTAAATACGGGTTCATTTGGGAGAAAAAAATAGTTCACTATAACCAAGAGGTCACCATATCTCCGGTTCACTTTATTTAAAAATGATGGTAATGCGTACTAGATGTTTGTAGTCTTATACTTTTTGAATTGCATATGTACAACAAGATACGAAATTTATTTTTTTAATTTTCCAGACAGATGATTATTAAATAAAATAACGATCGTCTTTTTCGAAGACATAGACATCGACTCGTCGAAGACATAGACATCGACTCGTCGAAGACATAGACACTTTAATAGAAATTGAAAGTTATAATATTTCTTAAGTTATGATGATCTTTACTAAATCAGGACAAAACATTGTTGCCAAAATGTTATCTAGGCCAAAACGTTATCAAGTAAAATAATAATACGGTATATTTGAAGCATATACTATCAGAAAATACAGAATTAAACGTATAGAATAAATGTGAAACATTTCTATCAAAAGGTGCAATTGATTACAAAAGGATGGATAAAATTGAACTATCTTTCAGAATGAGGATGACAAAAATTTCAACAAGTTTTTAAAGGTACATTATCACTATTATAATGACTCTTCAAAAATGGGTATATATAGATAATATTTGGGACATTATTCAAATACGATTAATTGTTTGTTTTCATCGAACTTAGAGGACAAGAGGGCAATTGGAAATGGACTTCGTAATTTTGATCCTTGGTTAACTAAAAAGGAAAACACCTCAGATGGCACCTCTCTATTCAACAGCCGCACCACGTCAATAAGGCGACCACACGGATATGACCACACGGATATCAATGATACATTATACAGATATAGAACACTTATACTAAATTCTCTTTTATAAATTGCTGTTGTGAATAATTTTTAGGTTCTAGTTAGTTGTCTTTGAAATTTTATATGTTTCTTTTTAATTTGATGATCACTGAAAATGTAAATTTATTTAACATCCTACATGGGATTATACTTTCAGATTTTCTGTGAAAGAGAGCAATGAGCTTTTACCGACTTATTTGTAAAAAAATTTATAGTGATCAATTCCATGTTTTTTTGTTAAAATATTCTCAGAAATGTATTAATTATGGAAACTTCTAAAAGCTATCCTAAACAACTGAAGTCTAATTCTAGATAAAAATATGCAGGTTAATTTTAGAAGTTCTTTTTTGTACATCAGGACGGTTGATGCGAGATTCATACTTGAAATTACAACAGACTCAACAAAGTGTTCAATACGAACTTTTGTGTAATTACACAATTATTGTTTCTCTTGAGATTCCTTATTATTATTATTTCAAATATACAATCTCAATCTTGAGATTGTATATTTGAAATAATATTTTTGTTCATATTTTGTTCCTTCAAACACATAATTATATATTAATGTGTTGTAGCTAGAATACCTTTGAATGGTCATGGGAAGGGAATAATTTAATTTAAAGATTAATCGAAATTAAACTTAAGAAGCAACCTCACGGATTCTTTCAGTTAAATTACTCGAAATAATTCACGTCTTTGATAGACATACAAATTTCGAGACCCTTCTCCAAAACCCTCATGTTGTTTCTGATTGCGATGTTAATTAACATTCAATCAGTCGATAGGCATACAATCAATACTTTATCTTTGTGTTTATTTTATAGATGGACTCGCATTTATTGACTTAGTATACTTAAATTAAAATGTTTGGTGAATAAAGGCTTAAAATAATACTCTTATTTCCCTAAAGCTTCATTTTCCAGATATTCAGTTTTATTTACTGTAAAAATTACTTTTTCTAATGTAAAGATTCTGACACAAGCAGAGTTAAGCGAATAGATAAATATTTACTTCTTCCATTTTGAGAATCATGAAAGGCACAACCGACTTCATTTATGATTTATCCTTACTTTCTTTGCTCTATGCCAGAATGCTCAAAGGAGATTTCACAACAAATTATTGATTAACGACACGAAAGTTCCTCCTAATATTAGATTTGCAATCAGGATAAATCTGAATAAGTTATCAAAGCCGTAAATCAACTTTAATTAAAAGTTTAAAAAATACATTGAAGTTATCTTTTAAATAATTATTGATTACAAAAGGTTTTTTTGTGTAAAAACAAGAACACTGTTTATTATAAAATAAATTTTTGTCTTAGATGTAATCCTAAAACTATTTAGTAAAATATTTTCGTTGAAATACAATACAAAATTAAACAGTATTTACATTTATGAATATTCGTTATTTATTAGGTAATACATTTATATTTAAAATGTTAATACAAAATTGAACTTCATATTGAAACTTGAGTCAAATGTAAATTTTAAGATGTACAATACGAAATATGGCTAATAATTAACGAGATTTACCCTGCTGCAATAGAACGCATATACCAAAAGCCAGAGACCGAAGGCTGTGAAGCTTTAAGCCTTTTCTTTCGAATGCAGTGAGTCTCGCTTCCGAAAACAAATCCGTAAAGCCGTAGCCTTCGTTCGTATTAAAGTTATTTTTTGTTTCGCCGGAAAAATGATGAGTGTTACAATAAATCAAAGAATTATTGTGAAATGTCACATTAAATTTGGAAAACCCGCTACCTCAAGTTTATAATTTATTGAAAGAAATGTGTGGCAATAAATGTTCATCGCGTGCACGTATTCTTCAGTGGCTTAAGCTTTTTCAAAATAGCCTAGAAGACGTTAAAGATAATTCATGCTCGGCCCTCCTACGTTAAAATCGGTAGACAATATCGAAAAAAACCGGTAACCAGGTTCTTTCTGACCATCAGTTAAGTATTCATGCGACTGCTCAGATTGTATGAATTGATAAAGAATCCATACGGAAAATTTTACATATAAATTTCAACATGCAAAAAGTGTGTGCTAAAATGATGCCTGAAATTCTCGTGTTTAAACAACAAGAAGCTCGCAGAATTGTTTGTACTGAAACTTTGAATGCCATTGAAAATGACCCAAACTTATAGGAAAAGAAAATAACGTGTGACTCATCGTGGGATTTTACTTATGATCCTGAAACGAGCTGCTGATCCATACAATAGATGAGCCCATCTTTACCGAGGACCAAAAACACTCGAATGAGCAAACCTAAATTCAAAGCAATGATGATTGTTTTCTTCAATATTCATGAGATTGAGTACCTTCACTGGGTTTCTTAACGTCTTACTATTAATCAAATTTACTACATTCATGTTCTTGCTGAAATTCGTGAAATAATTAGGAATAAACGACTTGCACTGTGTAAGGAGAAGTCATTCCACATTGTTTGTCAAGAGGTTTGTAGGCCAAGTATAGCATCCCAATGTTTGACCATCCACCTAATTAACGGGAACTTACAACATGCGACTTCTATCTGTTTTCTAGGGTGAAATCTGCATTAAAAAACAAGATGTGAATATTTTGAAGTATGAAAGTGAAAACGATATGTATTCTGAAGGAGCTGTCAGAAGACTTCCAGCAGTGCTTCGAACAATGGAAGATTCGCATGGAACTTTGAAAGGGTATAGGAGAGGCGCATATTAATGTGATAATAAATAAATACGTACGATGTCAAAATAAAATGTTTTATAGCACCAGTCTAGTTATTTATTTACCCTACTTCGTAATAAACTTGTTTTGTAAGATTCTGCTCAAAAATTTTATCATATGTTCCTCATTAAAAATTTTAAGAAAATACTATTTTAGCAAAACAAATTAATTAATATACTTGTAAAAAGAAAATCTAAGTTAAGAACTTCATTTAGTGAGTTCTAAAGCCAACATGTGATCAGCGAAGTAAAATAATTAGAGAGTTAAACAAATTTAGGAAATGCAATCACACAAGTATCACAACCACACACGCACACACACACACAAACACACACTTATTATATACAGATATGTGTGTGTGTTTATGTATATATATATATATACTAGCTGATACCCGCCCGCTTCGCTGGGCGGACGATAATATTATATTTTGGAACCTATACGTAAGATATCAAGAAAGTTTTCGATTTTTAAACGATAATTATAATCTGAATTTAAAATTTTAAGAAATTGATTGTCTGTAATAATGGTTATCCACGACTTTCAAATATATGAGAAAAGTATTTAATAGTTAATAGTTTATAAATGAAAATGTAATTTAGTCAGTAAATCTGTCGTTGAACAGAATTCTGCATCACCCATGAGGTACTGTGTAGTGCGATGCGTTCCGATTATTCTACATGGCGGGTCCCCAGTAGGCCTAAACCATGTAAAAATTGACAACATAAAAATATAAATACATTTTTATACATTTTATTTTATTTTTTAAACCTATTGAATCAATTTTTTTTTGTGATTTACATTTTTATTGTCTTTATTTTGTGTGCATGGCAATTTTTGAGAATGAAAACTACATTTTTATTCTTTATTATATCAATTTATTAATCTTAATTATTACATTCATTATTATTTTATCTTATTCTAATTTTATAAATAGTTAAGTATAAGAAAAATATGAAATAATATGCCTACATTTCCAAAACTTCTCTGTAGACAACATTCTTCATTCGTTTTTCTGGTTGAAGGATGATTAGATTTTCACTCATTTTATAAATCGACACCAGCTAATTTTAAACTCTGCCCTTGGGCTTTATTGATAATCATCGCAAAGCAAACTCTAACTGGAAATTGCAAACGCTTAAATTCAAAATGATAATCTGATGGAATTAGTGGCATTCTAGAAATGAATACATTTTCACCCTCATACTTTCCTGTAAAAATAGTCGCTTCTATAACGTTTTTTCTTGGAGTTTTCAATTTGAAAACTCTAAGAAAAAACTGGGGCCGTTACATAATTTAGGAGTATTTAAATTACGCAAGAACATTATTGGTGTACCAGTCTTTAGATAAAGAATATGAGGCGGTATGCCTGGTGGATTGAGTGTGTGCAGAAACTCCACAGGATAATGGACAGTAACTTCTATCTCTATGACTGTATCTATAGACTCATACTTTATATGTTCAGTTGTCAGTTTCTCTAGGATAAAATCGTTAATTTTATCAGTTGATTCATTTGTTGGAGTCAAAATTGCTCTTTCTTTCAACCACGATAAGCTATCTAGTGTGCCATATTCAATATTTCCGTATATTCTATCAGTCAAAGTAATCAAATCTCCCACAGTATCTCATAGGTTATTCAGAATAGTTATTTTTTCTTCTTGCTCTGTAATATTTCCGTTACCTATGTCAATTAATAGTTAGAAAATTCTTTCGCGCTCAAGTCGTTTTGAAGAGAGATCCTCATATTAACTTTCAAGGATAAGACTTTTATATGAGGCCATAAAATTGAAGATTTCAAACCGGCTTTAATTTCATCTGAGCGTGTCCCTCGTGGTACGACAGGTAAAGTTTGTCTAAAGTCACCAGCTAAAAGAACAGTAAAACCACCCATTAGTCGATTACTTCCTCTGATGTCTTGTAGTATCCGGTTGAGAGCTTCAATTCCTTTCTTGTGGGCCATTGTACATTCGTCCCATACTATAATTTTTGTTTCTCTGAGTACGTGCGCCATGTCACTTTGTTTGTCATTGCGTCTTGAGTTCGTTCATGCAAGTAGCGAGGTCCTCCAGTAAACGAAGACGACAACACAACCATTTTACCTATTTCTGAAGACTGTGTATCTTTTTTTGCCATAGCTTCTTTTAAGTGGACATATTCCTCACTCCTAAAATTTTTCTGATTGTTACGAATCCATCCAAGCCTTTCAGTTTCTATTTTTGCATACATGTCGACCAAAAACTGATTAAACAGTTGACGAAAGGGCAATAGATAATTGATTTCCCCAACACGCTCCATCAATCTATCGCTGAAGAACTCAGAAGCAGAGACAGTCTTATTGATAGGAGCCTTAGTATTGCTATCAGGTTTTGAAATATTTATACAATGACCATCTTCCCCACGAAAAAACATCAAAAAGTACTGAAGAGCATCGTAAGCTCGATGGGTTTCACTAATTCGTACCAATTTACTGTATCTGCTGTATAGAATATCTCTTTTTTCGAAATCCTGACCCACAATAAGGACAGCTACTTCTTTATTTTGAGGAGCATTGAAATGACCTTTGTGTTCTCCAGATGGTTTTTTATCGGCATTAAGTATAACCTTATAATTGAACTCTTTTTGGTCTTTAGGAACTGAATAAACAGCAGCTTTGAAATCGCGAATATACCTGTTATGTTCATGTAGCGCCTTTTGTAATTGGCTAACTAATTCTGGCTTAACACCTCGGAAAATACCACAACGAATGTTTCGTTCACGTTCATCATCAAAGAGAAAGTATAGCTGAAGAAAAGAAGGTTGTTGAGGAGGCTCAGCCAAAAGGCTACTTATCCTGTGGTATACCTGCCCCTGGACTTTAAATGTTGGCATAAAATTTCCCTCCTACAATTTTTTTTGCTCCGAATGACGTCATCTGAAAACATTCATTATACTTACGAATTGTAGAAAGAAAATGTTCTGAAAGTTGATTCTAATGGTTAAGAAGACTATTCAAAGGTTCAGGGTAGGATCTAATAGCAGGAAGCTGGACTTGACCACCACTGCAGCACATTCCTGGAGGTTCTTCTATCCATTTTAAAGCACGGTATCTCGAACAGGGCAAATGTTTTCCGATACTGACAATTTTATCATTTGAATAGTCAACATCTTTTTTTATAATTAAAACCAGGCAAATTTTTGGAAGTCCATGGCGTTAATTTAACTTTTGATCTTTTTTCATTGTATTTAATTACAGCTGCCTGATTCCCATGGGGGTTATTAGAAAAGTATTTTCTTACAGCTGCTGTATGTTCTTCAGGATGACTTTGAGTATATTTTGTAGCAGCTTGTCTTACTTGTTTATATCTAATTGAATTTGAGAATCTTTTTCTTCTTTTTTTACCTTTATTTAGTTGAAGAGATATTACATCATTAATAATTGATTCACTTGAACTTAAAAAATCAATGTTAGATATTGATTGAGTCTTTGAAACTAACACAGACACATTTTCTTGAGGCTGAAACACAAAAGATGACACATTTTCTTCATTTTGTTTCACATTATCATCACCAGAATTAACTTTACTTATATTTGTTAATCCAACTATTTCAACATAAACATCAAAATGACCCCTATTAGAGTTTCCCGTAAAACGTAATCTTTTTTCCCCCTGAATTGTTTCACCAACAGAAGCTATAAGGCAGCCACCTTGATACACTTCAAACTGATTGGGAAATAGCTCTGCCTCCGCCATAATTTCGCAAATAGATCCTTACGTGTTTGGTTTACACATTTCGGTAAAATATAAATCGCTAATATTATAAGGGGCACCAGATAGCATTTGAGTGTAGCATTTAAACCGATCCCAGTTGTCAAACACGTGAGAAACAATAATATTTCTCATTTTATACGCCATCGATATGTCACCCAACACCAGCAAAGACAAAGACGAAAATAAACATGCTCCGTCGCCAAGAATTTTAAAAACTTTGAAAGGAGTAGGTATTCCATCGATCCAAATATATTCAACATCCATTATTAAGAACTATAACTGAAAAGTAAATATGAAAAATCAATTTTTATTAACCTACAATGAAATACTTTTCAAGTTAAAAAATATAACCGAAATTAACTTTTTTAAATCACATTATTTTAAAATTCAACAAAAAATACTAACAAAAGAAGGAAGTATAATAAAAATTTTTAGCAAAAAGTCACCCGTATTACGTGATCCTTTTTGCAAAAGGATAACTCTTACGGTAGCAGCATATCTGGAACTGCAATTGAATAGACAGAATAGCTCTTAAAAATCATAGCATTAAAAATAATTCTGTATTCTGAAAACAATAAATTATCCAGCCATTTTAAAAAATGAAAAACGTTTATTTCCTAGAAAACAAAAGCTAAAAATTGCCAAAATACAGAAACAAAACTTTTGCATAATGTTTACATTAGGTTACAATTAATGCGAACATCAAAATAAATATTTTGATAGCTACTTATTTTTTTTATTAATGACATGAATAACATACCGTTATTATTCATTTGTTAAAAGCCAACTTCAATATCTTCGTTACATTGCGTTTAGATTTACAAATGTAGTTTATCAATCATTATTAATAATAAAATACTTTTCTCATAAATTTAAAACTTACGTCTAGGTTCCACAACAATAAACAATTATCGTTTGCTCAGCAAAACCGAAATCAGCTGGGGTTACCATAGTATAGCTTTTTAAAATTCACAATGCAAGGTCATTGAAATGCTTCGACTTGGCGGTGGAAGATATTTGGTGATATTTCGCAAAAAAGAGCCTCTTCTCCAAAATCTTGCCAATCATCCAATCAAATCTTGCCAATCATCCCTCATTCAATATTAAATTATTTGATATTTTTCCATTTCGCACGCGCAAATCTTGCAAGTAAACTTAATTGGTAGCGATACATAGTATACATATAAAAAAATATATTCCGTTTGGCGTTGGTCATGTAATTTTTGGCGATAAAGTCGCCAAAATGACATAACCGATGGGTAAGAAAAGATTAACCGATGATAACTACATTTTGGTTAAGAATTCCATAAAATCCATTCTTAGTGAGCGTCTACATTGCAAAATGAGTAACTGTACCAAATTTCAAGTCAATCGGTTGCATAGTCTTAGAGATATCGTGACGAGTCAGTCAGTGGTATTTCGCTTATATATATATATATATATATATATATATATATATATATATATATATATATATATATATGCACGCATTTCCTTTTATTGTATACAAATCATCGGATATGTATTTAAATAATTTCAACTAAGAATTGAGCATTGATAATCAAAATATTAACTTTTGAATTCAAAAGATCTACTTAATTCTAATGACGATATGATAAGAATCTTAAGATTTTTTTTTTAATTTTGTAAAATATGAATAACTTTTTTATTTGTTCTAAGATTCTTAACATAAAGTTTGATATATTAAGTCTGATAAAAAGAAAAAATGGAAGTGTTTATTACATTAAATATTTCAAGCATTTATTTCATTCCTCAGCCTTTTCAATCATATAATTTTTCATTCGATAATAATTGAAAAACTAAACATTTATATTTGACATTTTATCTCAATTGATTATTTTTCTTATCTATTGAAATTGTACAGTACCTCAAAATTTTATCCCACACAGATTCATGGGAAACTAAATTTTATTGTATAGAACTCTAATTTAAAATTTGATGAAATTTTTATTTCAGTAAAAAACAGATCCTAATGAGAATTGTTTGAAAATTGGGTTATGATTATATCATTATTTTACGATAAGGAATCGCATGATTTGTTCTTATAGTCGTAAGAATTTAAAATTAGAATGAAATCATGTTTTGGGGCTTGGTAAATCAACAAGCTATTTGTATTCCAGAAGTAAATTCATAACCATTTGAGAGATATCAGTTGCATTTTTTTTTATCAAAATCGGCAATTTGTTTTCGCAACAAATTGCTTCTATCATCCAGAGATGCGCAAATATAACATAAACGAATTAAATATAAATTCTGAATTTTTTTTATTGAAACTGTATAGTTGAAAAGAAGAAGGAAAAAAAAAAAGAAACAGTAACGTTCACAGAAAGTGAAAAAATTATTTGTAATGATTTGGTACAGTTACAACATTTCAATGCTTTGATTCAATTAGTATTTAATTTTTTAACTAATGCATGTACGCAAATAGTTTTTTTTTCTTAAAATATGCGTAATGACATTTACTAAAAAAAGCGTACTTTAAAACCTTCTATTACTAAAAGGGAAACCGTAATTTCTGTTGAAATTTCTCCTAATTATAAGAGAAGTTTATTCAGCTTTAGTAATACTATAATTATTTTATTTTGTTTCACTCAGTAATTTTTAAGCTGTTTTTTTTAATTTTAGGAGCAAATGCTTAATGTTTAGAAATAATTTATTATTGAGAAAAAAATGTTAAATTATTATTAAGAATAATTTTCTTTTGAAATTTTGCAGGAATGTAAAGCGATTTATTACATTAAGCGTCTATTACTCATTTTCAAATTATATTAAATTACCTTGTAAAGGAACAAAGCATAATTCTAACAGATTGGTTGCTCTTATTGATTAAACAATTTAAATAATTTTTTTCTGAAATAGTGTTTGTAACACGTAATTCAAGGAATATTTCTTTCAAAAATATTCTGAGAATCTATTTCTTATTGCAGAAACCAATTTTTACTTGACTTCATTTTTTAATTGTTTTGTGACAAAATGTGGCTGTTAATTTAAAAATACATGCACAAAGGTACTCAACCTGTTCCGAATAGTTTTGACATCTGCTAAAGAATAAGATAAAATAATCTCTTATAACAAAAATGCCATTCATTAAATTATAAAAAAAGTATATAAATGGGCCTAGTTTTAATGTCATTAATTGAAATCTATTGGAAACTTAATAATCGTTCCTATTCAAATAATTACACTTCTTAGAAATTTAA
>BMAW01132712.1:15896-31183 GCA_019974015.1 Nephila pilipes | reverse complement strand
TATTCAATATATTCAATCTCTTATTATATATTCAATATATTCAATATTTTATATAATTAGTATACAATAATTTCTGAGAGATCACGACTGTCTTATCAAACGGAATGACTGCATGCAATCGAATTTCAAGCTTACAAATGAATCAATAAATTGTAATATTCTAAGAATTGACTAAAATTTCATTGATAGATGCATATTTGATTTTATTATGTACAGTAAAAAAACATTTCCGATTAAATTATATGATCTGCAAGTGATATTTGATTCAATTTCTCTAAACTCTTTTATTTAATCTCTATCCTTTAAAAATTGATTGATGAAGTAGTTTATCCTAATCTGAAGTAAGTATTGGAACTATTTTCTCTTCATATACTAGGTGTATTTTTAAGTAAGTACCGAATTTAAAAATAGCAGCAGCAGCCTGCTGCTGCCAATCCACGCAGATGCACTGAGCACCCATATCTGTTGGTTAGTTTCAGACTCATCACGGAAGCATACGTCTGTGTTTATGTTTGAACACATTTATAATGCCTTACACAATAGAAAATGTCACTTATTATGAAATACATAGTATCATTCTTTTCCGCGTGAGGAAAAGTTATCGAAATTCAGCAGCAGATTAATGGAGTGTTTGGAGAAAACACTATGAATGACGAAATGTGTGAAAGCATATGGCCGTACTAATATTCATGATGAGGAACGTAGTGGGCAACTGTCTGTCATTACTGAAGACTCGGAGCAGAAAGGTGATACGGAAATTCGAGAAAACCGACGCTTTGCTATTTCGAATGCATCAAATAAGTTACCGGAAATTTCAAGGAATGTTCTTTGTGAAATTGTGACAGAGCGCTTAAATTTCCGGTTGCTCTGTTCTGCTCACAATGGATAACGAAAATTTGATGGCTCATGTGACACCGTATGAAGGCACTTTAACATCACCCAAAACAGTGGAGCTAAAGCAAACCATTCCATCGTGCACAATCATATATATGTAGTTTTAGGATAGGCTGAATGCTTAGCTTCAGAAATTGTTTCCTCAGGGTGACACAATACATTTCGATATATATTATGACGCCTTAACTTGTAATCCAAAACAAAAAAAATGTGGTGTGTTCAGAAAAGAAATTGTTATGCTCGTCCACATGTGGTTCGTCATTGCATCATATGGCTGGAAACAACTAGAAAATCTTCAATGCTGCCCTGATCTGGCTACCATTTGTTCCTTCACTTGAAAAAAATCAAGCGGCATCATGACGATGATGATTATGAAGATATCAAAGCAGCTGTATTAAAGTGATTAGTCAGACAGAAGATTTCTGTGAAGATGGAATCCAGAGCCTAGTTGTACGATATAATAAGTTATATCTTAGTGGAGGTAATTATGTTGAATATAGTAGATTAAGTTACAAGCTTCTTATAAAAATAAAATATTAAGAAAATTTGCACTTGTTTAATTTTAAATATCAAAATGGTACTTGCTTATAAAAAAAACGCTGATAGTATTTCAGATAAATCAATTGAACAGTTAGCTTTAGGAGATAGTCATAATGGTGGTAACAATATTACCAATATCGGCCAGATAATTTACATCATTCAATACCATCAAAAATGTAATATAAGTAGTACATAGTTACAGATATTCACATGCATATTTATGTATATTAACAAAACGAGTACTATATATCTCACTATTTTATCAGATCTCAATTCCGGAGGAAGAGAGGATGGATCACAACGCAATATACAGGAAGGTTACCATCAGTCAATTGCAAGAGTTGGCTCCTTTCATTAACTGGAGACACTATTTCAACTCAGCGTTTAAGAAGGTGGGACGAGAAATATACTCCTCCCAAGCAGTCGTTCTCTTGAGTTTACCATACATTCAGAAATTATCTGATGTAGTATCTCAATATTTGTCACAACCACAAGGGCGAGTGTAAGTTTTGCTTCTGATTGATTTTCTTAATCTTTTTTTAATCTTTTTTGGAGTATTTTTCATCTGTAAAACACATGTAATGTAGGTGGTGTACTTCTTATACATAATAAAAACTTAATGTGACTTTTTACTAGATTTTTTTTTTAAATGTTATGAAACAAATATTTAAATTTTTGATAATAATGAAAAAAAAATTGGAAACGTATAATTATGTGTAATAATTATTCTTGAAATTCAGTTGGTAATATTGAAAAGTGTATTTTAATAAACTTATACAATAGTATGGTAAAAAAGTAATCGTAAAGTTCTACTTAAATAATAATTTTTTTTTCTGTTTTACAAACAGAAAAAAACTTGGTAATGCAATTAATGTGCATACTCATTATACCGGAGAAGAAATATATAAATAAATGGAAATCATGTTACAAAACTATGAAGAAAAGAGTTATAGAATGTTTTTAAATTTAGTTTTATTTACAAAAAGGCTTGTCTACTTTCTCCTATTTGATAAATTACTTTAATTATTATTTTCAATTGTGTTTTTCTTTTTGTTTTTCTTCCTTTCTTAGCTGCTTTAAAGTTAATTTACCTCCTCCTCCTTTTTTTTTTTTATCATTCTTTAAGGATTTTTCAAATATGACATTGAAACTAAAGCATATTTTCCACCATTTTACATCAGGTTTGATATTAAAGTTATTCCATACCTAACATTCATTTACTGTTTTTTACCGTATTTAGTGTAAAGTATTAGAAGTATCAAGAGTTTCTAATCGCTTTGTTCTGAGCACAGAAATATGAAAATATAAAAATGAAAAAATTAACAATAAAACTGAAATGAAATGAAGCCGGTGTCATTTTAATGCATGTTGAACCGTTACTCTTTCAAGTATATTGGTCCCCTTAAATTTTATATTAACCATTCGGTACTTCCCTGTTATAGTGGCGCCCGGCGATGAATCGCCAAGTGACTATGAAATATCTCCAAGGTATGCTGTATTGCGAGATAAGCTTCACGAATTTAGTGATAGCCTAATCGTTGACGTAATTTGACGGGCGCCGCTATAACAGGGAAGAACAAACCATTATTTTCGATTACGCAACTTTGAACAGTTCAATGACTGAATTAGCTCAAGTCCCTTTGATAGAAATTGGTTCTAGTGATTTAAACTATTGCCTTCCCCGTGCCCAAGTTTTGTCCATGGACTGTTTGTCAACCAGATTAAGAAAGTCAACTCTCCAAAATAATACTTTTAAATCCATTACGTAAAACTGTGTATTCTGATCTTCAATTGAGTCCAGTGTTTACTATGAGATAATTTATATTTAATGTTGTGTTTAGTGTGAGATAAATTACTGAGTTTGATAAACACTAGGTCTATCGGAAAGTTCTGTCCACTTGTGAAGTGAAGTGAAAGGAAATAATACATTTTTCGTATATTTAATAATATTTACTGTGCAGTATAATTTCCGTCGATGATGATTGGTTTATAAATATTCCAGAAGGGTGCCTCATGAGTTAAGTGAAACAAATTCACTTAATCGAATCGGCATATGCACATCTCTCGCATATTATGCTCTTTTCCTTATCTGTCCCTTTCACCTCTGAATTGAGATTGAATCTGAATAAGAGAAATCTATGCAATGAATGGGATGTCCTAGAACCAACACATTTCGAGCATTTTGAAATCTAACAAAAAGCTCAATTCGGAGAGATACTGACAGCAAATGGATGATGTAAACAAATCACTGAAAGAAAAGAGGCCGGCGAGGTCCAGTATGATGCGCATTACATTGTAACATGATAACGCGAAACCATATGTTGCTTTGACGATTCGTCAAACAGTCACAGAGCTAAGCTGGGAATTTCTGTCGCATCCACCATACTCCTCAGACCTAGCACCCTCTAATGAATACTTGTTCATCTCCTACAAAATTTTTTGAAGGGAAAAAAATTCAAAACTGGAGGGCATGCCCACCAAGCATTACTGGAGTTCTTCGTCTTTAAAGACAAGGCATTTTTGAAAAATGGTACTTACGAATTACCATCACGCTGTCAAGAGTTCATAAGTAACAATGATAAATATATTATACAATAAATATTACTAAATGTATGAAAAAATGTATTGTTTCTTCTCACTTTACAATCGGATAGATCTTTCAGATAGACCTAATAATGTAAATAGTTTGATAAATAATAATCTGATAATTCCAGAATTCGTGTGTGATAAATATTGAAATTAACGCAAGGCATACCAAGAACTGTAAAATAGTTCGGTTCATTAGATCCATTCCTTCTGTTCGCAGCTGGCACTTTTTGTAGGGTCATGGGTTCGACCTATAATGCCATTAAAGACCCATCGTGTAGGCGAGGCTGATGCACGTTAAATTTATCGAGGTTCAAAATACTCCCAATGGCGTTGTGTGGAAGTTTGGAGAACAAGGTGCCAACTCAGATATTGTCCTCGTCACTTAACCGAGGTTCAAAATTTCGAGGTCCGTTGCCAATAGCCCTCCACTCATTAAATTTTAATCGGGTTTCCCTCGGTGATTTCAATTCTAAAAATTATATAAATTATGGTATTTATCTGTTATGGAGTCCATAATTGTCTATGGTGTGGTAGTCTAGAATAGTGATCTAACCTTCTCTCAAATTATTAAGTTAAACTCCACTCAGAGAGTTGTCCTTTAAACCTTGGTAATTTTTAAAAGGTAATCTCCAACTGCTAAAATTTCATTTCCTGAAATATCAAATTTGGAAGCAGCATAATTCCAACTTTTTTCATTTGATTACTAATGTCCCATTCGACTCCTATATTTCATTGAGAGCTGTACGACCTGAAAAACAACTTTTTCGTAACAACAACTGTTTTCAACGCCCTCCAAGAGGGAGAATTTCACCAAACGGATCAAGGATCGGGTCCGAAATTTGGTTCGTCATGTATCTTCCACCGGGGGGGGGTCCTAAATAGTGTATACATGTTTAAATTGATTTCTTATAACTCAGTTTTCTAGGCCGAGCTTTCAGGAATAGGATTTGAAGTATTGTGAGCCGCTTCTCATGAAATCAAAGTTTCTAATTATACCAACAGTTTATCGTCAATATTCCCTACTGCAGAACTCCAGAAATAAATCAGCTTATTAATACCATTAAAGAAAAATTAGCAACTTATTCTAATTTCTACAACTTATACTCGGTTCGGGTCCATGTCGGAGATTATTATAACGAAATCGCAGATTCATTTGCAAAACTCCTTGTCACTGATGGTGAGGGAATGAATTTCCCTGCCCCTCGGTCTCATGTAGTTGTTTTTAAAAAAATAAGCCTCTCTCTCTTTGTGACTGAGAGGTCTGGTGGCCAACTTGTAATGAAGGTATTCAAGTTCAATCCTTTATTCCGAGATCAAATCTGAGTTTTTATACCGATTCTGGTATTATTACTCGCTTCTTAACTGATCACGGTCCCTTCCCCAATAGAACACATTTGGGACATTCTGGTGAGAAGGGTTGCTAGTCACTCATCACCTCCAGATACAATGCAGCAATTGAAAAGCTCTCTTCTACAGGAATGGGAGAGAATACCCCAATCCCTTATTGCTAACCTCATTGAATTGATGCCTCGTAGGTGTGCGATAATGCTTCCGATCAGGGAAAAACCATACCCCTTATTAAAACTCGTTTCTATCCAAGAAAACACTTTTTTTGTTTATTTGTATATTATGCACTAATTGTGCATTTTTTTTTTTTTATTTTAACGCTAAATATCATCAATAAAATGTAATTATTCCTTGTTCGTTTTTCATTTTCCTTTTATCTCTCTTATCTTATTTATAGCGATACTTTCCTTTCCCTTTTATCTTATTTATAACATTACAATATCTATACATAATAAAGTAGTCCCAAAACATTTCCTCATCCTAATTTTATGTCCAAAATCATAATATTCCCCAATTGTTTTGAGTAGTGTAAATAAAAATAACAGTACTTGGAGAGTTTTTATTATGAACACATTAAATAATAAAACTTAGATAGTATCAATGAAACCATATATTTTAATACATATAGGAAATTTTGAAGTTAAATGTTATTCCATATAGATAATATGTGTGAAAAGTTTCGTAATTTCTTAACGCGAAATGTATAGCTTATGACAAGGAGACATAAATGTCGCGAAGAAAATTTAACTAGCGACAGAGAATTAAATTGATTAATGAAGTTATAGTGATAAGAATGGTGTTTGTGGTGTATCAGCGGAACTTTTCTGGCATGTAACATATACTGGATTTGGTGAGATTAGGTCTCCTTGTTCGAAACAATAGGAAGTACTCGCATTGTGTTCCCGTAAGCGTATTCATTGATAGGTTATAGAAGTTGTAGATATTCTCAGATAGGGACATCAAACTGTTCAGTAATCCCCTTATTTAAAGTTTGGTTTTATTAATGGCGCACTAGAAGCAACACAAGGGCAATTGGTGATGGACCTAGTAATTTTGAACCTCGACCCTGTGACGAAGACGACACTTTAGCTGGCACTCCCTCTCCTAACTTTCTCACCACGCCGATGGGAGGACTTTGGGGCCCGACAAATTTAGCGCACCTAGGCTACATGGTGAGTCTTTAATGGCATCAAATCTCAAACCCGCGACTCGACGAAAATCACCGGGAGGGATTTAGCGATCATTACCTTTAGGCTATCACGGACACCCCGACCCGTGTGGCAATCGGAAATGACAGAATAGTCTCACTGTAGCTCATGCATGTCGTAAGAGGCTACTAAAATAGGTACCCAACGTCTGGGGGTATAGCCGGGCACCCTGCCCCAGGGGATTATGTCGGGGGACTTCGGAGACTTGCCTTCTTCAGGTAAGTACGGGCTTCATGAACTCGAGGTACCCTAGTGATCTTTTTCTTTCCCATGGGGTTTACTGTCTTTGTTAAACACGGGTGACGCACTCCCGGGATACTCTAGCGATCCTTCTCTATTTTCGACCCTCCTTCTTGTCAACCACTTATCTTTTTTTCAACTTCACGTCTAGACCACAGTTTAATCTTGTTTGGCGCAGCATAGCCATATCTGGCTCTCGCGCCAATAAACCTTACATTCACTCACTCACTCACCACGGACACCCCTTATTTCAGAATTAAGGAATGTATTCTGGGAACAATTGACTATTTTAATTAACTTGTCTGCGCTTGAATTTAAGTTGAAATTAAAACTTTGAGAATAGAAAAACCTTTAATATAACAAACAAGACGGGTAATAGGATATAGTCTCAATTTTACTTCATTGATTTAAATAAAATTAACTTTCTTTAAGTTAAATTAGTTAAGTTATTAAAACTGAGACTGGGAGAATACTAAGCAATATATTTTTGGACTAAATCATTGTAATTGCTTTCATTTTGTATTACAACCACTAAAATTTCAAAAGCGAAAATATTTTGCTTTTTCTTTTAGAACTATCGTCAACTATTTGGGTTGGAAATTGGTGAAGAGTAAAATAAAATTACTTTCAACATCTTTCCGAGAAGCTGGAGATGTCCTGGTGAAGGCTATGATGGGATCAGTAGAGGAAGAAATTCGCTGGAAAACTTGCATTGGAGCTGTTGATTCCAATATAGGCTTCGCCCTCAGCTCCATGTTTGTTAGAGAATCTTTCAAGGGCGACAGTAAAACATTGGTATGACATTTGAAATTTGTTGAACAAATAGTTTGGTCTTTTATTTTTGTAAAACTGTATGACTTAAATAGGAAACAAACGCTTAGTGATAAGAATGTTAAGAAGAGATGTTTATGTTCAATATCACTCTAACGGAATTGTATAAAAATGTCTCATTTCAAATTATGAACTCCCGTACGAACAAGAGTAATAAAGTATGCTAGTATGTCCAAATTTTTTCGATTAAAATAAAGAAAATTATTTTAGAAAAATAAAAATAGAAATTTTGCAGAGTTTTTATTTTATTATTTGAGTGGAAGTCGAATCTAACTGTAATCGCAGAAATGAAATAAGCAGAGTTCTATAAAGAGAACTAAGAAATTTGATATGGCCATGAATTGTAGTTAACATCTGCATTCCTTTAATTTTTTAGTCAATTCTATTACATTGTATTTTCATGTAAGATATTAGCAGAGAGGAAGACCAGGTAGAATGTTTAACGTTTTCATGAAAGCTGAGATTTTTTTTTATTTGCCGTACCCTTTAATGTTCTTAGAATTTACCCATAATAAGGTTATTAAATCATCTCAATCACAACAGTTGTATGAATGTGAAGCAAATAAGGAAATGAATCTAAAACTATACATAATCTTTCATTTTTTATTTTAATGTTAATATTATTTCAAGGAAACATGATATATTTAGCTTTTAAAATGCTTATTATGGAAATTTGCATTTATCATAATTTTGCTCAGTAGTGTTGAATATCCTTTCGTGTAAAATGTTTAATTTCCAAAAATAAATAATTCGAGATAAAAACCAACGTTTCTTAAAACAACATTTTTAAATGGTGGCAAAGTTTATTAAAAAAATTATTGAAATATTAGTTAAAACTGGTCGATAATATCTAAATATTGCATTATTAGGCAAGTAAGAATGGTTCCCAAAATTTCAGAGCTCTAGCTTGATGGGAAGTTGGTTAGATTAATGTTCGAAAATTTGATGATACACTGATACACAGACATACACCAAGTGAAATACATAAAAACGTCAAAACTAACTAAAATTTAATTAATTCATCCGGTAATTTAAATGGTTGGAATGCAGTGTAACCCAACCACCCTTGGCGACAAGAATTAATTGGCAATATTTTGCAAAATGGGGTTACCCTGATCCGTTTTACGGACTTAACGTTCAGCCAAAAAAAAATTTGCCAAGTTTGTTTTATTATTAGTTAAAACTTGTCGCAAAAGTCTAAATATTGCATTGTTAGGCGAGTAACAACGATTCCCAAAGTTTCAGAGCTCTAGCTTGATGGGAAGTTGGTTAAATTAACGATCGAAAATTGGATGACACCCACCCACCCACCAAGTGAAATACATAAATACGTTTTAAAAATAATAATTTATCAATAAAATTTAATTGCGAATCCCGTGCTTAAATGTGGTAATTAGAACTTAAAATCGGATTCATTAATCCTTGTAACGTATGTTGTAATAAATTTTTAAGGTTTCATTAGTTTCTGCTTTGAGAAAAGTATTAATATTCTTTAGTTATAAAAGTAAATTACACTTTATATCTGTATTTGTCTGATGACCCCTCAAAGCGGTATTAATTGAAATAAGAAATCTTTTTATATCATTCCGATATCTGAGGAATTATATACTCTTTCTTTAATACATTTCCGAACATTTAAGGTAGAGAAAAATTCAGTTGAAAATTTAAAAGACAAAGGAAATTGTTCAAAAATATCCGTGAGAGCAAATCTGAATTGTCAAGGATAGCGTTTATCAATCACTGTGAAATTGCTTGTCTTCTACATTTTCAAATTTAACTTTCATTTTTGGTTTGGTGAAATCATTTATCATTAATTAATCATAATTATAATAGATTAATTATTAACAATAAAATAGTACAGTTGAATTAATATATTAGATTTAGGAAAAGAAATAATCTAATTCCTGATTTGATTGAGAGGAAACCTCATGTTAAAGGACACAAAAAGAGAAGCAGGGAAAATATTGATACAACTCTGATTGAAAATATATTAAGTGCGACAAAAGGAATGAAATATATTAATCTAATTAAGACTTAAAATGTATTGAGTATAAGAATAGGAGTGAATAACAAAAATGCACAACTGAAATTAATGTATTAAGCGTTAGAAAAAGTGAGAACAAGGTATTGTCGAAAATCGGCGCAGTTGGTAAGAAAATGAATCTACATCATCAAAGAATGAAACAACATAAAGATCTTAATAATAAGACAATTAAACATTATATTAAATAAGGAATAGAAAGAGAGAATTGAGTGTATTGTGATAATGCAACTGAAAATACGAAACTGAATATAATGGGTAAATATATAAAAGATTTTTCGTATTATAATCCGAGGCCCATGCAAAACATAATTTTTTAAAAAAATGCTGTTAATCAATAAATATTTTTAAAAAAAATATTTTTTAATGCCGTTTGGCAAATACATTCATAAATATTTTTTTGAAACTTCATAAAATATATACATTCTAAACGCTATTGGTTGCGGAGTTAGGAACACTATTTATAAATATTTAAAATAAAAACTTTGGCATTTTAGGCTGAGAATATGATTGATGAAATCAAGGCAGCGTTTAAAGCAAATTTCCCTAACGTGGACTGGATGGATCCGGAAACCCGAAAACTTACTGTAGATAAGGCAAGTAACTTGACTTTATTTATTACGCGCACTTCGACGAAATTTGTTTAAATTTTCTCTTTGTGTATACATATCTCTGCAGATATAAATATAATATAAAAAAAACTGCGTTGTTCTTTTATTTGGATATTGTCTAATAGGTCTCTTTTCTAAGAAAATGATTTATGTGCTTGCTTGTAACCTTTGGTTTTTTTTTTTTTTATTAAGGTATGTGCCTACATTAAGAACACTTTCTTTAAAAAAAAAAAGAAATTTTTTTGAAACACTTATGTTTCTAGTCACAATGGTCTATAAAATTACACATTCAAAAGTCATTTTAATGAACTTTTCTTCTTTGCTTTTCAAATTTTGGCCGGATTTGCTTAAAAATTAATAAAAAGTGTATTTACGCTAAAGTTAATATAACAAATTCTATTCAACATATTTCACTTTTTGTTTCAAAATTACATTTAGTATACAGATATCTGTGTTGTGAAGCAGAAAAAAATGCAGTTATATCTAGAATTTACTGAATTATACCAAAACATTTAAACATTCAAACATTTAAGTTTTACAAAAAAAATGTATCACTTTTTAAATGAACATAGCTCCGAAATATATAGTTATGTACTTGAAAGCTATGTTTGAGGTTCACAGCATACCTAGAAATGTTCAAAACATTGAGGTAAATTTTCATTTGAATGTATGAAATAATTTTTAAGAAATTAGATTTTTCGTGATAAAAAATTAAAATCGCATTTTTCCAGGAAATGCAAATAAAAAATGTAATGTTTTTTTAAAAATTACATACTTACATTAATGCATCAACTAACAATCCTAGGAAAAAAAATGCAAACCTTTTTTTAAAATCATAAATATATGTGAGCTTTAATAAAAAATAATAAAGAAATTTTCGAATATGTTCACAAAAACGGTGATTTTTGCCTGGGCACATACTTTATATGTTATGTTATTTCAATAGTTCTCATAGTCACAAGAAACAAATCTTTGTAAGATAGTTAAGAAATTCCGATAAAAATTATTTATGATTAATAGTTTCTGAAAAATGAATCTTCAACATACATTTTTCTGAAATCCAAGGTGCTTGCATGAAAATTGCACAAGCAATTTAGATAGATTCAGAAGCTCATTTATATCGAAATCGTAGCTGAAAAACTGTATAGTTTTCTAACGGTGAAAATATAAGGTACTTGTTAGAAAAGTAAAACTTTTCTAGTCATATCCTTTACCAGGTAACAAATTTTCAGTATTCTTTTTGTTTCAATATATGTGTCGCTAATCTATAGTGTTTCCTTTTTCAATACAATATTGCTTTTCCTTGTCCTAGTACTGTTACCTATGTGTCGTCCTGTCCTAGTATTTATAAATAAAGCGTCATTTGCCTTTATCATCCTTGTTGGACTGATTTCACTTGCATATATACCCACGCACAAGTTGAATTTTTATAACAATATAATTATCCAGCTCTATATATTGTAAGAAAATCGCTATTTTAAGGTGCTGAATCTTTGAGATACATTATATATTTTATTCGTAATTGGAGTACATGGTCAAAAATTTAAAGCGAAGTGTTCAGTAAGGAGAATGCGTGAGAATCATTATTGCATTTTTATGGACAGAGGATTGATTTTTGTGCTTTATTGTGTTTTAGTATTCCTTTTGTGCTTCAGTTTTCTTTTCTTAACCAGCAGTATCATACTCAATTACTGTAATTTATTTGTAAAACAAATACGTTTCAAAAAGTATGCAAAACTTTTCTTACAATTTTTTTTAATCAGGGTTTCTTGTTTCTATAAAGATACTGATCCTATAATGAATGATTAGAAACTAACGTGTAATTCGAATTGCTGTATTTAGTGTGGTGTATATACCATCAATTGTTTGTTTTTTGGTTAAGTAAGATTGGAAATTAAAATTGAAAAGATTAATGATTTTCTCAGAGATTCTAATGTTTTCAGGGATGCGATAGAAAAATTTCATTTAACGTCAGTAAGACTTATTTATAACGGCAGACGAAGCCCATACTGGGAATTAATGAATGTAATACTTCTATATGTAAATATGTAATGCAATTATAAATCGAAAAACAATTATATTTCAAAAACACTTTCTTCTCCTAGACGTTGCATGAAGTTATTAAATAGAAATTGAATTACATAAGTTAGAAGAATGGAGAAAAATGTTATTGAAATTTAAATAAAAATTTCTTGAATGTTTTTCAATTTTAATTTTTGAGGTTTGAGAGCATCGTATAATTTAAAAAAATTTCTGACGTCTGTCATCCGTGTTGAAGTCTTCAAATTTTTTTCTGAAATTTCTAAAAGTATGTCAGTCATTAGTTCCCCTAGAAAATGTGTCCGAGGTATGATCCTCTACCTCAGCTGTTTGCCGAATCTTCGCCAATTATTAGAAATTTCTGTGGGTGAAGTAAGCAAACAAATGAGTAAAACATATTTCCTGAATCAAATCAAAAGAAATGGTCAGACAAAAGTAATCATTATTTTAAATTATTTTTAAAAATAAATATTCGTGGGCTTTTGTTAGACAGGCTTTTTTTTTTTTTTTTTTTTTTTTCATTATGAAATTGTTGTAGCCAAGTTAGAGGAGAACCTTTAATGCACTATTTGTGCATTTTATGCATCAACAATTGCATAATTAGCAATGTTTCATCCAACTGTTTTAAACTTAAAAAAGATTATAATATTTCTACTATTGGAGATAATGAAGAGGAAATAACACACTTTAAAATCTATTTGGCCTGCAAACGAATTACTATGTTCCTTCATTCGTTATTAAATTATAAATTGCAAGAAAATGGTTAAATGGCTACAAATATTTGAATGGAAGAGCTTGAATAAAATACTTAGATGCAAAGAAAATTAAAACTGTTATGAATACATGAATAAAAATGGATTTATTGATTGCAACTAAAATGTAAAAATATTTGAATAGTTTTCTCCTATTTCTAGTCCTCAGGGGCCGCGGTAATCTAGTGGTTATAGTCGTGGTTTCCGTTGAGCCTTGGGTTCGAGCCTTGATGCCACTTAAGACCCGCCGTGTGGCCGGGGCTGATTCCTGTTAAATATGTCGAGGTCCACGTTTTCCCGTTGGTATGGTGTGGAAGTTAGGAGAGGGGGTATGCTACCTCAGGTGTCTTCCTTGTCACTTGACCAAGATTCAAAACTATTAGATCCGTCGTCAATAGCATTCGTGTTGCCTCTAGTGCGATATTAAAAAATCCCATCCAATCTAATCCAATCTAGCTCTCATGGCCTGACTTTCTTTAGGTAGGAAGGAAATCATGACCCTGAGACACCCTAGTAAACTGTTTCTTTCCCAAGGGTTTTACTGTCTTTTGGTAAACACAGATGACGAGCACCCGGAATATTTTAGTGATCCTTCTCTATTTTTGACCTTTCTTCTTATTATACAATTGTTGTCTTTATTTCAATTTTTCATACCTCTAGTTCAGAGCATTACCATTACATTGTTTGGAGTAGCATGAGCGCATTTGGAGCCATTAAAATACTATCACTCATTATTCACTTATAAATAAGTTGAGACGAGAGAAAAATCCCAAATGCAAGTCACAACTCTTGAAACAATCTTAATTATGAAAGTAAATTCTAATATATCTGTCCAAAAGTTACGTTCATGTATATGTATATTTTTCCACAAATTATTTCGTCAGAAAAATATAATACGCCATAAGTTATACATTTTCATGTGTTCATCCTCTTTTTTCTATTAATAAATAAAAACAAAGAAGAAAAAATCTTTTTTTTTAATAAAGTTCCATAGACATCCCTTTTAGAAGAGAAAAATAAAATTTCTCACTATTCATGATTCGACTCACACATCGTTTGCTATGAAGATCTTAATCACTCAGCTTTCACATCCCCTAACATGAGTAAATGCTTACAGAATGAGACTAATGCTAATTCTGCCATCTGTAAATATGGCCTCAAACTCCGAGGAACACCTTCATCAGTTACCTGTATGGTGACAGTGTGTAAAAGAACAGCCCCACTGAAGCTCATGCCTGTAGTAAGAGGCGATTAAAATGGGTACCCAGTGTCTAGGCATACAGGCGGGCACATTGTCTCTTCGAATTTTATCAGGGACTTAGACAGGTACGGGCGTCATGACATCGAAGAAACATTTTTCTTTCCTATGGGGTGGACTGCCTTTGGAAAACACGGGTGACGCACCCCCCGGGATACATAAGCGATCCTTCTCCATTTTTCATCCCTCCTTTTTTTTTCAACCAATTTTTTTTTTTCGTTTATTTCCCACGCATGGCACAGCATGGCCACATTTGGCTCCTTCGCCATCTAAATACCATCTATCACTCATTTGTCTTTTATATTTTTCTCACATCTGGATCACAGCTTTACCTTGTCTGACGCAGCATGGATATGTCTGACTCTTGCACCATTGAAATACCATCCCTTAATCTTCTGTTGTTTTTTTCAAATGTCCTGTTTATAGCTTTACCTGGTTTGGCGCAGCATGTCCGCTTTGTGCTCTTGCATCATTAAACTTGACCATCACTCGCTCATGTCTCCAATAGTTATTGATGAACACCAATAAGACCAGAGTTCAATTGATTTTCAATAAAAATATTTATATTTAATAATTTGTTGTATACCATAGCAATGAATTTTTCAATGTTATTTCTTTTCGAAAAAAAAATTCGATCTTGAGAAAATTCTTTTTAAGTCTTTTTTTTTTCCTCTCCTTTTTCAGGTTGATGCAATGATGGATATGGTGGGATTTCCAGAATACATCGCATATCCAGATCAGTTAGATGAAGAATATGCCGGAGTAAGTAGAAATTGTATGCATATACGATGCTTAAAATTGTAAATAAGTAATTTCATTCTTAACTTCATGTTATTCAGAAAATATTAATATTCTTAATTATGTAGTATTGTACGTAGGGTTATCGCAAAATTTTAATTTTTTACCAAACAATAACCCAGTTACCTGAATTAAATT
>BMAW01132712.1:0-15496 GCA_019974015.1 Nephila pilipes | reverse complement strand
ATCAACATGAATAGCTATAATTTACAAACAAATCAACATGAATAGCTGTAATTTACAAACAAATCAACATCAATAGCTGTAATTTACAGCATTAGGTACACAAGTATCAATTAATATGCTGCAAAAATTTTATACGGACATTTAGTTTATTTCTTAGTGATAGCTAAAAGTTTAATATTGTGTCTTGTGCAACGCGTACAAATTATTGAAAAAAATTTGACTTTAAGTTAGTGCGAAAAGCCAAACTCTTAAAAAAATATATGAATGGTTTTTTTCACATTCTCAATCAACAATACTCTCCTTCGTTATGATTGTTAACAATTGTTTATTATTACCTAACTTTCAACATTTTCGGTTACCTTTTTGATTCTGAGTAATTCATTGTTCTTGTTTCAGCTGGATTTCAATGAAACCGAATATTTCGAAAATCATTTGAATCAATTGCATTTTGACAGAGTAAAGAACATGAAAAAATTTGGCTTGCCTACAAATCGAACCGAATGGCTTTTTACCGCATCAACAATTAATGCTTATTACGCACCAACATCAAATTTAATAGGTATTTATAAGAAATGCATCGATTTTCAGCATATTTAAATTATGAATTTTTGCAAATAATTCGATTTCTGTACCATATAAGCCATTATACATTTCCTTTTATCTTTATGTTAGTATTTCCTGCTGGAATTCTTCAACCTCCTTTCTATGATTCGACTTTCCCAAAGTAAGTAAAATTCACGATATTTAATAACTTCAATGCGCATGTCTGAGAAAATTAAGTAAAAGTCAAATCGACAAAATAAATTATTTTACAATTCCCACAGTTGCAGTGTTTTAATAGAAATAAAATACATGGATATTTGCTCATAAAAAGTAGTTCTTTTTTTTTTTTAAATATCTTATCAAATTTAGAATGGATTATTATTTTACAGTAATATCTCAACATTTTCATGCACCATTTTAAACTTAATTTGAATTTCATCGCCTCTGACTCCAGAGAAAGCAGTCCCTCCCAAATCCGTATTTTTTAATTTATTTATACATTAATAACCTGAGTATTTATTCCTTTTTATAAGTAATTTCGCTCGATTTTTGTACTTCTATCGTGATAAAATATTTCTAGATCTTAACGGTTATAGTTAATTTCGGTTTTACGCCCTCTCATAAATTTAAGGTCTTTCCAAGTAACAGAAAAAATCGTAACGTTGTCGGAGTGTTTGATAAAAATTTATTTCTATACGCTATATAAACCACTTCTATATTTCTAAACATTTTCAGACATACCCTGGTGTCCAAAATTAAAGTTGCAAATACGTTTCCACAATAATTCAAAACTGCTGTCAAAAATTTAATACATTTTGATTGTATGCGTTTTGAAGAACGGGTAGCACAATGCAAGTATCCTGTTTTAAATAAATGGTGTTTAGCATTACGTTTGTTGCACAACACAAAATTGGACCAATTATGCATCTAAGATGTTTCCTTGCAGTATTGTGTGTGCAGATTATTCAATAAGATGGACAGACGTCTGTAGGCTTGAAGCTGGGTAGCTTAAGGCGTAGGTGCCTGGATGGTTAGAAGTGGCAACAAAAATGGTATTAGGTTGTGAAATCAATTCCAAACAAGTGGTATTATCACCAAGACACCAGGACGAGGGCCGACATCTGCATAAGATTGCTACTTTACATGAAGTACACGACGTCATAGGCAGACAATGCGTACAGAACTTTCTCATGACCTTTCTACTGTGTCTTGAACAAGACTTTCCCGGCAAATACTAGCAAATAGGCCCTTTACGCCCGATGTTCAACAATATTTCTTCCTCTGAGCGTTTCATACAGGACAACGCGTTTGTCGTAAAGTTGAACACACCATGCTTGCACGCACCAAGAACGGGGGAATGTTCTTTTGACTGATGAGTCGCGATTCAGAACACAGAATGATTCGAGACGAGTCTTCATCTGGAGAGTGAGCTGAACTCGCTATCATCTTTCCAACCTATGGGAAAATCTAGTATATGGTTGCAGATAAGTTCTTGTTTGGAACATCATCATGTTGGGAAGTCGAACACCGATGCACGCCATTAATGAAGGTAGTATTACCGCATAGCTCTACACAGGGATGAACTTATATGAGATTTTAAGGGTGCTGTAGGCTTGGACTTCTTTTTTATGGAGGATAATGTGAGGTTTCTCATAGATCATATTGTTGATGACTTTCTTGAAGGAGAAAATATTTACCATATGAACTGACCCTCGAAGTTTCCGGATCTCAATCCTATAGAGCAGGGCTTCTTAAACTATGGGTCGCGACCCCAAATGGGGTCGCGTAGCAAAATTCTGCGGTCGCGAGAGATTTTATAATGTCAAATATTTATATATACCATTTTATAACATCACTAGAGTTGGCGGAATACAGTGGACTTGCAGCATCTAGACACGCGCATTTGTTGAAGGTTTTGAGCTATCTCCACCGACAGCAGTAAACGATCGATGATCGCTATTATTATACTGTGGCTATACATTGTTAGTGCGTTTGTCGGAATCATACATGTTGAATAAACCGCGCGCCGCTGACTTCCCACTCTGACCGCCACCTCTAAATATCACACACAATCAAAGGGAGGAATGTGCGCGCGTACACACGTGCAACCTGCAGCTAAACAATGATTCATGTATGGGGTCGTCAAGGTTTGTATGGGGTCGTCAAGAAACTCGCAATCATAAATGGGGTCGTGAATGACAAAAGTTTAAGAAGCCCTGCTATAGAGCATGTTCGAAATGGTCTAGGAAGAGCCATTCCACCTTGTCATCTCTCTCCCAAGAGGGCCGCTGTAGCCTAGTGGTCAAAGTTGTGGACTAGCGGCCGGCGTTTTTCGCTCAGTCGCGGGTTCGATCCTTGGCCGCAAAAGACCCGCCGTGTAGCCGGAGCTGATGCACATTAAATCTGTTTGGGGTCCAAAATCCTCCCTTTGGCGTGGTGTGGATGTTAGGATAGGGGGTGCCAGCTCAGGTGTCATCCTCGTCACTTGACCGTGGTTCAAAATTACGAGGTCCGTCGCCAATAGTGCGATGTTAATAAAAAACTAAACTTAACTCCCTCAGAGAATCTTCCAGTTATTGAAAGATATTTGTTATCGCAAACATTTCTCGACAACCTCATTAAGAGTATAATGGCTCATTGAGTAACTTGTAAGCAGAGCAGGGCATTCATAATCCATATTAAACGAATCTTTCTCGAGTAATAATGCATCATGATTTGACCGTGATTGGTATAACATGCATCTTAATAAAAAAAAATCCCATCTTTTGCATATTGATATGTTGCTATGTGCTCCCTCCATAGTAATATCTCCATGCCAAATTCCGTAGCAATAAACCTAATATTTCTCCAGTTTTCTCAGAATTTGTATTTGTGACCTCACTTTCAGACATCAGTATATTTGTTGCCTTACCTCTTTGAAAAAGGTTCAATTCAATACACCGGGAGTCTACTTAAATGCACATTGTATAAAAAAAATCCTAAATTTGTTTGCAAACTATTGTTTTGAAACTTTATATGAAATTGGCTTCTTATATTGAAAACTTTTAATATGAATTCTTGTCAAATCGGAGTGTTCTTCACAGATAAGTAAAGAATAATACTTCAGAAAGCAGACAACAGTCATTGAAAAAGCAATTGCAGTAGCGAAATATTATTCTAGTTTTATGCTATTAAACGTTTGCAGTGTATATGTATTAAAACACGGAGAAGTATCATATATTTTCATAGATTTAAAATAACAAATTTTTTCAAACATTCAAAATTACAAAATCATTTATTTTTCCTGTTTTGTGTTCTTTATGCAAAGAACACCAATTCTGTTTATGGCAAAGAAAAAAAACTTCAGAATCCTTTACTTTTCTGTACAAAAATTGACTTTTATATTTTTCAGATCAATCAACTTTGGTTCGATAGGAGTTTTCATGGGTCATGAATTGACGCATGCTTTCGATGATACAGGTATTCAAATCCAACCTTTTTCTTTTCGCTTTGTGGTTAAAAGTATTACACAGTTCGTGAACTGTTTATCGTATACTAAATGACACATTTTACCGAGGACGCACATAAAACTCTTTTGAGAATTTTACCGAAATCTTTGAACTTGAAAGAAAAAAAAGAATGTATCAGATTTTGGTATACCAGCACTAAAAAAGTAACACGTTACTGAAAATATGATCTGAAATGAGAACTTATTTAAACACTTTTAATAGAAAACATAAAGTTTTGTCAAAAAAATAAAAGCCAAGATTCTCGTAGATGTTATTTAGCAACTGATATAGAAAAGAATTCAAAGAGTGAGTAGCGACAACTATTATTTCGGGGAACTTAACCCTCACGGGCTTCTATCCCCTGTGAAATGGTTTAAAAATGATTGGTGAACTGAACCTTGGTTTTTCACTTGCCCAGAAGTTAATGAGTTATTATGGAAGTAATTTTTATAAAAATTGCAATAGTTTGATGAAAAAGAGTTTTTAGGGAATTTAAAAAGTTATTGCAGGAAGTAAAGTTATCCCAAAGTAAAAATATAATGGATGATCAAATTTAAATGCAGAATGGAGAATTAATTGTAATATTGCAGCAGAAGTCTATTGAATTCCTGCTTGCTTGCTCGGTCTGGTCGCAGTAAGAGCGTGGGTTGTGATTGGTCGGTGGTGCGGTGAGCTGTTTGAGTATATAAGTGTGTGTGGGTAGGGGTGGAAGGCGGATGCCAGAATTCAAAGAGAGACTACAAACACTTAATCAACGTTGTGACATCATTTCCTTGTAGTGTCAAAAGCTTATTATTATCGAAACTACGATAGAGATAGAGGCCGCAGTTGCCTAGTGGTCAAGGCTTCGGATTCGTGGCCGGCGATTTTAGTTAGGTCGTGGGTTCGAACCTTGGTCGCTAATGACCCACCGACAAGCCGGGGATGATGCACGTTAACTCTGTCGGGAAGTCCTCCCGTGGAGTGATGTGGAAATTAGGAGAGGGTGTGCCAGTTCACAGGTGCCATCCTCGTCACTTGACCGAGGATCAAAATTACGAGATCCGTCACCAATAGCCCTCGTGTTGCTTCTAGTACGACTTTAATAAATAACTAAACTAAACTTAAACCATGGAGATAGAATAAGATACAATAACTTTTTTAAGTAATTTTTAAACTACTTTAAACAGGAATAAAACATCGTTTCAAAAAGTTATATCGAAGGAAAAATGTCCTACGTCATACATACACAATCTTAAAACTGAGGGCAACATAGATTTTCCTCGAATTATAGGGGTAGGCCGCGGTAACCTAGTGGTCAAGGTCGTGGACTAGCGGCTGGCGGTTTTCTCTCAGTCGCGGGTTCGATCCTTGGCCACCAAAGACCCGCCGTGTAGCCGGGGCTGATGCACATTAAATCTGTTCGGGGCCCAAAGTCTTCCCGAGGGTGTGGTGTGGATGTTAGGAGAGGGGGGTGCCAGCTCAGGTGTCGTCCTCGTCACTTGACCGTGGTTCAAAATTACGAGGTCCGTTGCCAATAGCCCTCGTGTTGCTTCTAGTGCGACGTTAATATAAACTAAACTAAACAAACTCGAATTATAGGGGCATCACTTAATAAGCAAGCCAGTTTTCAATCGGGTATTATTTTCTTTCTTTAGACAAAGGATTCCTATTTCCTCTTTTTTTTTTTTTTTTTTTTCCGAATTGGTTGGTTATAAATGTTTTTTTTTTCAATATAGTTGAACAAAATATCCTTACACAGCATTATTTATAATATATTTCAATACACAACAATGTAAATGTAATAAGCTATTTTTATTAAACTTGAAAAACAGCTTTCAGTTATAAGTTTAAGATTTTCAGACTATCCCGTGTACACTTTGGCGCGAAATGATCAAAACCGATTGCTAAGTACTATATATTCCGAAAATTAAATCAAAACAATTACTTGTAGACCGATTTGAAATTATCACGTTTCTCGATATATTTAGTCTTGAAGATAAATTGAAATATTCCAAAATATTTTCATAATTAGGTATTTAGTAGCAACTGCTTGAATTTAAGTGACTTCGAAATAAAATAAATTAAAACTTTACAGTACAAAATATGGCCACAAGGAATGAAAGTTACCCGGTTATCAGAGAGCCACGTTCTTTACAATCGTGCTTTGATATTGAAGAACATATAAATCATTCGGGGCATAAGTATTAGACCACAGGCTTAATTTCCTGAAGACATTTCAGGAATTAATACTCTGTACTTTTATTTACATAACTTTTAGCACTTTTTTTGACTAAAATATCGTCTACATTTACGGATATTTCTTCTAATTTGACTAATACTTCCACTATTGACTAATTCTTGCTGCATGTGATAAAATTTTTCATTGTGTTCATATGTGTGAAAAAAGATTCATGCTCATGCTTGTAACACATTTTTAAATAATTCGATATAAAAACCAACGTTTTTAAAAACAACGTTTTTATATGGTGGCAAAGTTCATTAGAGAAAATTATTGAAATATTAGTTAAAACTGTTAGTTATTTTTAACTTTAAAATTCACTTAAAAAGAGACATTTGTGAGAGTATTACAAAATTCCTAATACTCATAAAATCAAAACATGCATTTGAAAGTTTGTAAGTCATTCTATTAAAAAAAGAATGGGAACCAGAATTCAGAAAAAATTATTGTGATAAGATATGGCGCCAAATATTGGAAACTTTCTTTCTTGCGAATGATTACTGACTAAAAGTCAGCAACCCTTACTATCTCGGAGATAGAGAAAGGGAGATAGTATCTCCCCTTTGTAAGTACAAAAGTTTTACGATACCGCATGCTGCGTGGGGAGTGCCCGGTGCTCCCAGAGGGGGAAAGAAATTTTTCCCTCAATCCTAAAAGAGCCGAGAGGAAAGAATATTTTGACTTATTAAAATTATTGAAATATTAGTTGAAACTTGTCGCAAACGTCTAAATATTGCATTGTTAAGCGAGTACGAACGATTCCCAAAATTTCAAAGCTCTAGCTTGATGGGAAGTTGGTTAAATTAACGATCGAAAATTTGATGACACACACACCAAGTGAAATTCAGAAAAACGTTGTAATAAGGTAAGATTTACATCAAGTGTGAAGAGTACTAAAGCATTTTTTTTTTTAAATTTTTTTAACTGGATCGATGGTAAAATACACATCTTCTGTCGATAAAACTAAGCATCAAGACTGAGAATTAAAAAAATGCTATTAATCTAAATAGAAACAATAATTGATTTCATTCACATTTTCAGGTAGATTATACGATAAATTTGGAAACCTACATCAGTGGTGGAAAGATTCAACGATTAAGAATTTTCAACAACGCTCCCAGTGTTTTGTTGAGCAATATTCTAATTATGAAGCTCAAGGTTTGAACGTAAGTATTTAGTAATAAAATAGTTTGAAATAATTTCGCTCAGAAACTTATTCCACAAGATGTATTTTTTAACAAAATCATAGTTCACATTTATTACTCTAAAATGTTTAAGTTTTGGTATTTCCACAGTATTTTGATTTCTCTAAAGATTTCATGTACTTGTAATCAATAAAAATTTAGCAATTTTTCTAAATAATTTTAGTAATTGTTCCTACATCCCTTTTCTAATTAACTTTTCTTACCTATTTGAATAAAATTATACGTATGTTAATTTTTACTGCACTTCTCTTAAGTCTAACGTTTTACAAATGACGTCATGGTCCACTTTTCTTCTAACAATTTATACTAAAGGCTCCCATCTACCGGTCATTTTGATTTCGTCAGATAATTTTATAGAATTTCTACTTTCATTCTCAATTTTTTACTATTTGATTTATTTGAATACAATAAAGTGCCCCTGAAAGAGAAGAAACTAATGTAAGTTTCTTTCTCTAGTTTTTAAAAACATTTTTACCACTATTTTAATGATTCGTTTGTAAATTTTCTGGTCTTTGAAAATATTTAAAAATATTTTTAAAAATCAGAGTAAAAAAGTAATTCCGCAGAAGCCTTAATTTTCTTCTTTTTCGGATGCATTTTATTGCATTCAAATAGATAAGATAGTTAAGATTTGAGAATTAAAGTCGAAATTCCATAGGATTAACATTAAGCTGACGAAATCAAAATGGCTTGCAGACGGGAGCCGTAATGGAATTTGCTTGGAGATTTTTACATTTAATCATTGTTAGTGCTTAGTGGCAAAATCAAGGTTAATTTTCCAATGATTCATCGCTCATCAGAATGAACTATTTACGTCTGAGAATGGAAAAAATTAAGAAACTAAACTATTTTTTCAGTAAAATTATTACAAATTAAATTTGATTCATTTATTTATATATATATATAGTCAAACTAATTGGAACAAAGTAAAATATATCGGCTTTTTTCTTATAGAAAACTATGCTTTTATTCATTCTATACATTTACAATACATTTTGTAGTGTAGAGTATGTCCTCCCTTTGCGGATGACCTCTGGTAGACGTTTCTGTACTGATTCCTAGATTAGCACACATGCTCTTAAGTTCATCATCATGAAACCACACTAGAATAGCATTGTTTATCATGCATTCTTTTGTTGTGCAATAAATCTTACCTAAACGCCTCTTCACAATATTCCACAAATTTTCAATGGGATTTAGGTCTGGAGAATTTCTTAGCCAATCAAGCACTTTAATTTGATTTTTGATAGTCTTTACATGTTTTGAATCGTGATAAGGAGCCAAATCAGGTTGAAATGTACAATTTTTCATGAATGAAACTAATCTTATGTTTCGATGTATTTAGTTGAATTCATCATGCCTTGAACAGAAACTAGGCTTCCAATGCCATTTGCAGTGAAATAATCCCAAAACATCTGCTTCAGTGGATATTTTTTTTTCGTTGATCTCCTTGCTTTACGGCAGCTTCCAGAAGCCTACGCCGAACAGTTGAGCTACTCACATCAAAATCATATGCCAATAAATCCCGCTGAAGGTTTGAGCTTGTTTTCCATGGATTAATTTTGCTATTTCTTATAGCAAAATTAATCCATTCTTATTAGAATTTTACCAGTTTTTGCAATAGTTTTCCGCTTGCGCCCGTATTTTCCTTTCCTTTTTGAAGAGACTTATCCGCATTCCTTGGATGTAGGATTCTTGAAACACTTGATTTGCTCACACCAAACACGGATACTATTTCTCTAATAGTCATAGAAGTGTCTTTAAAAGCTATAATTTTAGCACGCTTTCTTGAAGTTACATCCATTTTTGAACACGTGAAAAAAGAGGGAGCAAACAGTAGCAACTAACTGCCTCACTCAAGGGCTCACAACTGAAAAATAGGTAAGTATTTCTACACTAAAACCAGTTAGGTCCGATCGGTCACTCCTCCTCTGAGCACATAAATCCGGTTTATAAGGTGGTTCACACTCAGTCTTTGCAGATAAAATCGTAACTATTATTTTTTCCATAATTATTTTTATTCTTGGCTTTATATTACTCTATTTTTCTCTTTTTTTTCCCTCTCATTATAATTTTTAATTTTATTATTTTCATTAAATATTTTTAATACATTCTCACAATCTAGAAAATTGCACATTTTTATTTTGTTTTCGATCTACTTTTTTTATTTTTTTTTAAAGATTATATTTATTTGTTAATATTTGGCATTTTAAATTTCTTAAATATTGTTTTTTCAATATATTTTCTATAATTTTTTACTAAGTAATTTTAAGCAAATAAATTTTTTGATTTCTTTGATTCAATCAATACATTCGCATAGTTTCATCTAAATCAAGCACTCTTTACTTTGGCGGAGAATTTTTCATGGAAGAGAGAAGTTATGCGCAAGCGCGTATTCGTATGAAAGTTTTTTTTTCTATACTTTTAAAGATTTTAATAGTAATGTTTGTCTTGTTTTTTAGCAATTTGCTAAAGTTCTTTTGGAATTGATAATTAATTTGACTGTGCAATTGTTTTTTTTTTCTCTAAAAAGTTTCAACATTTTACTCTGAAGACATGTCATTGGTAAATGTTTGTATATTACATTTTGCTTTATTTTGCTTACTTTTTATAGCAATTTTAGTTTAATTATTATTGTTCTTTTTATTTAGATTTTTAATTTTTTTTACTATATTTAAGATGATTAGTTCAGTGAAATGTAGTGTTTTGCAGTGAAATTTAAGAAACTTACTGAGATTCCCTTCTTTCTTCTGAGGTTAATTTTCATAATTTGCTGGTTTTTGGTTTGTTATCATATTTTTTTTTAAATTTAAATTCTATAAGTGTGAATGTTTGATCCGTAATTACCAGAATGGACACACATTATTCAATTCCAAAGTATCGAACAGTATTAATTAAATTATTTCCATTCCTTCCGTTGGTATGGTGTGGAAGTTAGGAGTTTTTGGTGAAAGCTGAGGTGTCGAACTCATCATTTGACCGAGGCTCAAAAATAGGAGGCCCGTCACCAATAGACTTTATGATGCTTCCAGGACGACGATAACAGAAAAAACCAAACCAACCAACTAAATTATTTCAATTATTCTAAATTATTCTAAATTTTGCTTTACTATCACTTTGCTTTCTTTTAAAAGGTTTGGTCCTTTAATAGTTTGTTTTAATTTTTCGTGTTGTATATACGGTATGTTTGTTTTTATTGGGCAATTCTGAAGCATTTTATGGGTTTATAATAAGCATTGATGAAAAACAAGCTTGCAAAGCTGCGTGGTTCATATTGCAAAGGCCCGCAGATGAAGAGAATAGAAGATCGAACAGAATGCTTATATTAAAGGGGACGAAAAAAAAGAAACAATGAAATATTTTTGTAAATTCAAACAAAACGGCCTTGTGATATTACTTAATATACGTGATTCCAAAGAGATAATCAGTATATTTAAAAGTAAAAAACAATGATTTTGAATAAATAATCATATATATGTATGTATGCTTATCTGCATGAATGCATGTACAGGGTGATTATAATTAAAGTTTCAAAATACTGTAAAAAAAAAAAAGACTGATCATCAGAATGACGTCGAATTTGAACGGAATATCACTGAAGAAGGGGGGAAATGTATGGCATAAGAAAAAAAAAATCCAAATTTTAGCGACAGATGGCGCTGTAAGCATCATAATTTAAAAGGGTTCAATTACAAAAGACCAATGAATCGTAAAACAACGACTAAGGTGTATATTACAAGTTAAACCAACTGTACTGTTCACTGTGCATGACTGCACAGGTGTGATATTGTTGGTCACGTGAGCCCATCAACCACGGCAAGGTCAAATCACACCGGATGGGAAAAATCTGTTTTTAATTGTCCTCAGGCCAAAAACCGCATAAAAAGCATCCCTCAAATCGGTTTTTGAATTCCGCGAGACTGGCGCGAAACATGTTCAATATGCTGTCCACCGTTGTGTGGAACAAGATGAAATCGAGAAACAGCATGTTCCACAACTGATCGAAGTTTTTCCGGGGTCATGATTCAGAATGTGTTGCGAAATGCGTACCTTCAATTCAGCTAAGTGTGCAATCGGAGCACTGAACACGTCAGCTTTCAGATAGCCCCACAGTCAGAAATCACACGGGTTAATATCAGGTGATCGGGTGGCCAGGCTGTAGGGAAATGACTGCTGATAATTCTAGCATTTCCGAAATGCGATTTCAGCAGCTACATTATTGGTTTTGCAATGTGCGGAGGAGCGCCATCTTGCATAAAAATCACATCCACGCTGTTGAAGATCTGGAAAGACGTGATTGCTCAAAAGACACTCATAGCGCTGACCAGTAACGGTAACAGGTACCGAAAGTACCCGTTTCCCCGGAAAATTATGGCCCTGTGATAAATGATGCCGTAAACCTGTATCTCACAGTGACCTTTGTAGGATGAAGTGGTACTGATTGAGTTGCGAGTGTATTGTCTGTTGCCCATATTCGGAAATTTTGTGCATCGATATATCCTGTCCGATGGAAATGGGCTTTGTCTGTCCACATAATTTTCCACGGCCATTCATTGTCCACTTCCAAGCGAACAAGAAATTCTAAAGCAAAGTCTCTCTTGCTCGCAGGTCAGAAAGAAACAACTCCTGCACATGGCTAATTTTGTAAGAATAGCAATGAAGGATGTTTCGTAGAATTTTATGCACCGTGCTCTCGGGCCTATCTAATGTTCGGGCAATTCCCAGTGCATTGCACGATTGCACACCATCGTTCGATTCCTCCTGCACTGCTGTTGTCACTTCTTCAACGACCGTCGAATAAATTTTCCCCCCTCCCTCTACCAGATTGCACATCAAAAGAACCTGTCTTTTCAAATTTCTCAATCATTTTCTCCAGACCATTGGCAGTCATCGGTCAAATGCCTTTTTTAATACCCTTGAGTGTCCGGAACTTCTGCAGAGCTACTTACTGGTGCACAGTCATTGTTCTTGTAATAAAGCTTTACAAGCAGAGCCCCGTCCTTCAGTGAGACAGTCATGGCGAACTTCTCAGACGCAAAACAAGGAAAAGCTGTGCATCCGACGTTTTATAACAACTGAAATAAGTCGTACGCATGACAGGTATTTTTATTTACATATTCTGACGCTTTCAGTGCCATCTGTTGCTAAAATTTAGAACTATTTTTCTTTTCTTATGCCATACGTTTTCTCTCTTCTTCAATAATATTTCATTCAAATTTGATGTCATTCTGATCTGTCGCTCTTTTTTTTTACAGTGTTTTGAAACTTTAACTTTAATTACAACCACCCTGTATGTATGTATGCATGCATGTATGTATGTTCAAAATCTTTTTTTTTATTAAAAGAACCGCTTCTGTTTTATGAAAATTTTATCTACGATTCTAGAAGATTTTCAATTATTTTATTCATTTAATTTCTAAGCACAATCCAATATGTTTTACAGATTCTGTAAAATGAAAAAATTTCTTACAATTATTATTATTATATTGAGTTCTTATGCATTTTTGTGTATATTTTCTGTCTTAGGTGAATGGAGTGTTAACCCTCGGAGAGAATATAGCTGATAACGGAGGGCTGAAGGCTTCATTCCGTGTAAGCTCATTTTGTAATATACTACTCCATGACTCATGAGAGGACATTATTTATTTATTGATAACATATGTGATTTTGTTTCATTTGAATCACATACTTAAATACACTCTCGTTCCCTTTGAAGGCATACCAGAGCTGGATCGCTAAGAACCATAAAGAACTTCCGTTACCGGGGCTTAATTTGTCAACCAATCAGTTATTTTTTGTGGGATTTGCACAAACGTGGTGCTCTGTCAATACACCAGAGATGGAACGTTTCGCAATTTTAACAGACGAGCACAGTCCTAATAAGTACAGGTATAGTATACTTTATTCACACACACACACACACACACATATATATATATATATATATATATATATATATATGTATTGAAATCTTAGAAAATATATATTGAATGTACATTGAATCGTAGCCCAAATCGTAGAAAGTCACTCAATGAAGAGTGAAATTTTTCCCTGTAATATCCCCTTTAAATAAGGAAGAAACATTTTCATTATGTTTACTAATTCATTTTACTTTATTTTGTTTCCCCACGGGCACATATTTCTTATGAAAACTCGAGTTTATAATAAATTCGTTTTTTCACCTCGATTTTCTTCGTTTCTTTTTTTACGTTCTTAAGTACAAATTTTAAGATAATGCTGCGGTTGTTGGTTTGGACAGAGGCACATGCTAATCCATCTGATATTTATTTATTAACACACCATTGAACTACGTACAACGAACTCCGAGCGAGCATTTATGTTACTGCGCAAATCGAGAAGAGAGAGAATGAGTCATTTCTCGGAAGTGAAGGAGAGCGCCCTCCAGGGTTGCTGCCTTTGGCGAGGAGCGCCTCGCAGCGCCCGCAGAATCTGTTTGGCGGTCTCCACAATCGGTGAATAATCTGCCTTTTGGCAAACCGCTGCAATAACATTGAAAATTAAGAATAACATTTTCATATTCCATACGGCAAAATCAAACTGATTTTTTTTTAATTCCTTTGCACTAGTGTAACAAAATAGTTTAAATAATATATATATATATACAAAAGAAATTTAGTGTCAAGATCAAATAATAATAAATATTAAATTCCCTTAAACTTTGTGTCTATGAACGTAACTTACATAACTTTCACATTTCGCTACATTGGATACAGCTAGATTTAACGAGAAGCGATTCTTGTTCTCCGGCACGGAGATGTTTAATAATGGAACTCAAAATTCGAATCCGATAATCAAACAATTCACTACCTTATAACTTAATTTTTTTATGATACAAAATTCATTCAGAAAAAATATAAGAATTTAGATAGTAAAGAAAGGTTGAAATATTTAATGCTAGAATGCTTCAAAAATAAATATCGTTCTCAAACGGTTTTATTGAACATAATTTTTATTAGTATTATTACAGTCCTTTGCGAAAAGTTATAATTTTTTTACTTTGCCTTAATGGAAGAATATTAATTTTATTCCAGACTGTTTTCTATGTTTCTATAATACACGTAAACATTCTAAATAATAAATAAAGAAGTTGCATTATTGCTTCCATTCTATGCAATTATGCGAACACAATAGTCATGAAAGAATAATATAAGAATCCAACTCTTTTTTTTTTTCATTACAGGAATAAATGTTTCTAAATAAAACATTTCACTACATTTTCAGTTTTGAGTATAAAGACAATCATTTGTCTTCGCATTCTGTTATATACTCGTTATATTCAGATAAGCTATTTAATATACCCAGAAAAAAAATATAGGATTTAAAGAATTTACTAATGACGAACCGTTTACTAATCTAAGAATTTATTTCAACTTCTAAACAGTATTAGAACAGAGAGAACCTAAATATACGCATTTTTTTTTCATCAGAGTTACATATAATATGGAGACGAAATAAAAACTTTAGAAAACTGTTCGCTACGAAATCCAGATCAAGAATTAATAACTATTTCTGTACAAATGTTATAAAAATAATAAATAATAAAATAAATAGTAAATAACTGTCTAAAACTATGACGAAGAATACTATTCAAAACATGAAATATGGGGAGGTTTAGTACGTATTTCCACACTGGATGTGCTGCCAAACTTATCTTCAATGGCAATAGATCTCATTGTTTCATTCCAAATCATTTGCTATGATATATAATTTAATATTTAACTAACATAGTAGTTTGGACATTCGAATCAATGTCAATATGAATTCCTTAAATACTTAGCTCAGATACACATACATGTTTGTCTAGATACAATAACAGATCCAGAAAAAATCGACTAGGAGGCACAATGTCATATTTTTTTTATATAACTTGGCCTAAGATTCTCTCTTCGCTGTTAATCAAATTACCTTAAAAAAGTGGATATTAATATCCTATTCCTGAATAATTTAGAAATTTGACGTCTAAATAATGTTTGTAGCGACTTCCTTCTACATCAGCGCCACTGATTAAAAGGCCTTAC
>BMAW01132707.1:0-25275 GCA_019974015.1 Nephila pilipes | reverse complement strand
TTTATATGGTATTTCAGTTTACCCTGATGATAAAGGTATTTTGCGCTGAAGCAAAGTAGTGCAGTATAGTACGATATGGTAGTCTTTTACCATGGCACGGTGCGCTGCGCATATGCGCTGCGCTACTACCACGGCTACGCGCTTGCATGGCGCTGTTTGCCGTTTTACCAGCGCAGCCTCGCATGCTACGAAGGCGTGCTTTTAAACGCGTAAGGCGCGAGCAGCATGCGTGGCGCAGCCATAGCAGGTTTGCCATATGCTGGCTTTACCTGCTGCCAAAGTATGGCAAAAGTTTAAGCAAAGCTAGGTATATTGAATTAACTTTAATAAAAAATTTTATCATTTTTCAATGTCTTCTTGTAAATAAAATAACTCACCACATTGAATAGTGCATTATAAATAAATTATTCTATTATTACTCAATTATCTTATATAAAACAAAATGTTTGACTTAAGTTCAAAATGAAAATAATTTACGTTCTTAAATCGTGACTAAATTGGTATTGACGAGCTTTTTTTCTATTTTCAGTCGTAAGTTTTCTTATTTTCGGATTAAAGAGTTTCGATATTTTTCTTCGCATCAACCACAGGATAACTTATCTTTGATCATGAAGCTCTACACCCTTTCTTCGATTATCATTTCTTAATTGTTCATTTCTATCAAAATCTCTTTGTTCATAGCAATAATTTATATATATATATATATATATATGTAGTATTTTTTTAATTCATTATCTTTCATCATTCCATTTAGTTACTGTTTTAACTCCTGTGTTTTACTGATAAATTTGGATACTTATCAATTTATGTAACAGAAGCTGAGTTGGCCGTGATCTAGCTGTTGAAAATTCGTTTTCGCTCGAGTCGTGGGTTCAAGCCTTTATGTCACCTAAGACTCAAGCTGAATAACCAGGCTGATGCAATGCTAAATGGCGTCGAGGATCTCCTGTTGGATTGCGAGTGTTTGGAGAGGAGGTACAGCTCAGGTGCTGTCCTCGTTACTTGAAGGTGAGGTTCAAAATCGATGAGAGCCATTGCCAATAGCCCTCGTCTTGCAGCTAGAACGAAGTTAATAAAACCAATCAATCCATCAATTTATTCAGCTAATTTTGTTGATTGTGTGTGTGATTTATGTTTAATTTTTTCTTACAATACTATATTTTTTACCTTTATTTTCATTTAGTAGTTTCTAATTTTACTTTTGAAGTTCAGGTAATTTCTGTGCAAGGATAGTTTTATTTTGACACTTTCTTCTTTCACCACGGAAAGTTCGCATTGTAGAGTAGTTATATGAGGAGTGCTATCACGATTCAATATTTCCACATTCTACTTAGCAAGCATTTACTTACATTTCAGCCAAATTATTTTTCCTTGCATTCAAAACATTGCCAAGATCACCTGTTTCTTCATTTTTTCATTATTTTATCAGCATCATTCGTAGTATTTGAAAAAGCTACTTTTCAAAACTGTATAATTCTTCGCTTCCTCCATTAAATGTTCAGATTTTGCTTCTTCTTTGCTAAGTGCTACACCATCCAAGGTAGCATCCGAACCTCTTTTAATTATAATAATTTAATAGTCCTTATATCTTATAGTTTGCATCAGATAAGAAAGCAGAAAATACGCATCAGAAAGAGCCCATTTATCGGATTCAAATTCATTTGTCAGAACTTCAAATTCTGTGTGTTTAGATTTTTTTTTCTTTTCAAAATTTTCTGTACCTTTTTCTCTCTTCCATAGATATATGAGCCTTTAATCAAACTGTCAAAACAAATTTTACTCATAAAAAGAGATATTTCACTCAAATTATTAAATCTTTACTTGTAATAGGGAATTCGTTTCTGAGAGCTTTTCTGTTTTCTGTTTCTGTTCAAATGCCTCATTTGTTTTCAGTGCTTCTTCTTTTTCAGGACTAAGATGGGATACTTGCATTAACTAGACTCTTGTTTCATATTTACTAAACTTAACAGCAATCAATGGTGAAATTCAGATGGCTTGGTCCAAAATATCAATTCCTATAATTGTTTCGAATTTGAGTCGTTGACACCACATGCCATATTAAAGAGAATTTAGCATCGTCTAGAACAAATTTTGTTTAAAAGAGCCTAATGTGTTAACTAATGTATTTTCTTAATCCTGATAACATCGTATTATCTTTCGACAGCTTCAGGCGAATGACAATTCCATTGCTCACAACTTCACACATCACACTGACCAAACTGATCATCCACGAGCACAACAACGAGAGTTACGTATTTCATTTTTGATCTTTTTATGGGATAATTGAACATGTTTGAAAGGGAGTTTGAGACGTTTTACTGATTCAGAGTTTGTTTTAAGCTTAGCGCAGTTTGCACGTATATGACTAGGAGAATCAGAGAGAAAATAATTCATAAGTTTTCTATTATGAAAGATACTATTCTGCAATATTAATTCATTAAAAGTAACCATTTTTTCAAGTCTGTCATTTCTAAAATTCAGCTAACTCACCTGGAGAGGAAACCATTCGTCCAGATAGTATTCCATAACGCAAATGGAACTCGTCTCTTCGTCTAAATCGCACAATAAGAAGATAGCGCAGCTGATCAAAAAAATTGTGTTCTTCCAACTCTGATGTACTGTTTGTATGTGGTTCTAAAAATGTAGAGAAATGAATTGCGACTTAAAACTTAACAAAACTTATTTAAAGATTAAATATGTAGCACTCCTGTGAGGCCTATTCAATTGCTCTCATGCTACCAAGACCTTCAAATGACTCCAATAAAAAACTTCAATTTTCTTTCCATCCTGGCGTAAGGTACTGCCATGCTGCATAGTGGAGGCTCTGAACCCATGCTCGGAGGGGATGGGAACATTACACTCTGGTATCCATAAAACAATTTGTCACCTGTGATACAAATGTGCTAAGAGAAATTTTTATGCTGTTTACTAATAATCATAAATACCTGGGTAAGTTTATATCTCTCAAGAAGAAAGGACTTTAAGACATGCAGGTTTTGAGTCTCTTTCTTCGTTTCTGTTAATAGTTATAATTAACCTTAGTTACAAAATTAACAAGATATCCATCTTTCTTTTAGAACTTTGGTATACTTCTTATCTTTGCCTCTCAAAAAAACTTTTCAAATAAAATTATCTGTCTGTTTGAGAGTTAAATTTTAGCATAAGACTGAAAATTTTGACTAAAGGATGTTTGAGCAAATAATGCAAAATTTCCTTACATACCTTACTTAGTACCTTTTATTATCCTTCAAAACTCGATTTTGAAATTTTATTTTCAAAAATAGTGTTGATTTTTAGAGCATTTTAAAGAACCGCGTCTAAATCCTGACAATTATTTCTCTTTTTTTCTTTTTTCATGCCCTGCTCTCAACAACAAATGTAATGTCTAAAGTGGCTTGTTCTATGTAATGCAATGTAACAAACCTCTTTTTTCTCAGTTTGTTTTCACACTTTCACACAGAATTAAAAAAAAAATGTTTTGTATGCAGAGCTTCAAATTTTACATGAGTGAGCTGTACTTGTAGATCTTATTCTGTGAACCTCAATTTGTTAATAGGATGATTAGATTTTATTTTGAATATGATACATGAAAAAAAAAAAGTTACTAAATACAAACTTGACAAATTTTTTAACTTTTCACTTTTTTTAATGTAAGATAAATTTAAATTTGAGGTTTACAGAATAAGGTCATTATTTAGTTTTAATTTGGTATAAGAATTATTATATTCTATCGTACATCTTTCAAATAAAGCACTTTGTAATGCAAGGTAAACTAATTTATTTTTAAATTTGTACGCATATCATGTTGTATAAATTAAAAATATATTAATTTTAATAGCAAAATCCTGACCTAACATTTTAAACTATACACTTTTATTACACAAACTGGCAAAAGTTCCATATTGAAATATAAAAAATTGATGATTTATGAAGAATCGAAAAGTTTGTCAAAATGATCTACTTGATTTGAAAGGTACTAAGTCCCTTAGTATTCTAATTCCATTCATTGTCTTTCTAACTATAATTTCTTTGCTTTGTTTTTCTAATTTTGTTTTCAGTTTTTCTTAAGGTTTTTTTTTCAATTTCTCTCTATCAATAATTTTGAGCATTAGCTAATTCCAGTTCATAATGTTTACTTTTAGCTATGAAGTTTTTTTGCAATCTATTATCGTAAATCATTAGTTATCTTTACTCTTAACTCAATAGCTTGAGATATGAGGTTGATTTCTCGATTTAGCCTAAAAATGCCAATTTTGAGTTGCTAAAGTAAGAATTATTAGAAAGTTAAAAAAATACCGTTCTAGCACAATAATATTTAACCTTCCCTTTAAAACCTCAAAGCAGGTAAAACAACAGAAATAACACAACAGCAAAAAAACAACAGCAGGTAAAACCGTTTTATTATCACATTTAAAGGAAGAAATAACATAACATGAAACTCACAAATATTCACATAGAAAGAAAAATAAAGAGTTACATTACAAAAGTCTCATAAATATTCCTATCCCTCAGCTTGTCAAAAATTCAGAGGATTTGTGGAAAAAATTGAAAAATCTTTTCAAATATTCTTCTTAACTAAGCCATGTGTTGGCAGAAAGTGGACAATGCATATGTATGATTTGTATTCGTCACCATCAATGGAAACAAAACGAAATTTAACTTCGAATCATATTAGCGAACATCATTTGATAGCTTTCATTGAAGAAAAAATATGATTGAAAATTATATTCATATATTTCATTCTTTAGATATATCAATCATAATGAAATAAAATTACACCTAAGTTAATAAATTGAATTAAAACATTAGGAAATTAAAAAATAGCAAGAAATAATTACTTGAAATTATATATCGAAACAAGCATTTTCTAAATTAAGATCTGAAAAAAACAAGAAAATTCAAAATGGTTGCAGAAAAAGATTTGGTTGAAATTCATACAAAGTGTTTATACTGCCCTTTAGGTTCCATCACTAAATTCAAACATATGTTGTAGTATTTTGGATGATTGGAGCTTGATCGAGAACCTACGTCCTTACAGGAAAAATGAGAGGTTTGTTTAGAAAGGATGTTCTCTGCAAGAAACTAGAAAGGCTTAGTCCAGAAAAAATATGTCCTTTCTGGAAGAAAAGAGGACTTAGAATTTTAATATGATGCTAGAATGATGCCGTTGGTTGAAGTAGGATTCATTTGGAGACTAGGATGGTGATCAAAACAGGAAGTGGAGCTGAAAACAGCAGAAATAGTATCGCTTGTTCTTAGATTAGAGCGTGTCAAAAATTGCTAACAAATGGAGTGGCCCTGAGGTTAACAATATTTTTTGGCTATAGAACAGGGTGTTCTTCTGAAAAATAAAACCAGTTCTCTTACTCGGTACCTAGACAATTCTTCTCAACCGGGGGGCTCGTGATCTCACACTGTTTTTGGAGTCAGAATAGGATATTCCCTTTAAATATAAATTCAGTGCCGGTGCCTAATGCTCTATTCAGCTGGGCCGATTGACTGTAGAAGCTTGAAACTTTTTGTTTCTGTTTTTAACAATGAGGTCAAAGCTCTGTGCACCAACATCAACTATCCACTACCCAGGAAAGCGAGAGAGTATTTTTTTTAGAAACGTGGTAGACCATCTCAAATTAATCATAACTGAGACCTTTTTCATATTGAAAACAATGATGATGATCTCTTGAAAGAATAAACGCTTACTTATAAAAAAGGAAATAAAACTACTAACATCAATAGTATTTAGAAGCCGATGTTACCAAGTGCTACGGCAAGCGCTGTATATGTTCCAAATATGATATGCTTTACAAAGTATACCTGCTACCTTTACTAAAGCGTTTTGGCTATACGCGAGCGGCTGGTCTATTTTGCAAACGGCTTTTCTTGTACGGGCAGTACTGCGTAGCCGTAAAGCTATTATGTCGGTTTATAAAAGGCTTGATGGCACAAAAGGTACAGAACCGGCATTTGCTTATCTACCAAGGCGAAGCAGGCCAAATGGGCATTTGCTTTGCAAATACTTTTGCAAAATAAAGCAAAAGCGTGTTTGCAAAGGCGCGTTTTAGCAGCTGCGATAAAGGCTTTTCTGCTGCTTTTACGGGCGTACTATGCTTGGTGTTGCAGGCAATTCGCAAGCAGTTTTATTTTAAATTAGAAGGAGTGGTTCTTTTAATCATTTATTAAATTAAGTCGAATTTTTCTAAAATCAAGAGATTCGAAGTTATGTACAAAAGAAAGATAATAATAAGATTAACTATTTAAAAAAAGTAAGCCTGGTGGTACATTTATCAAAGAACCCTCTTCACTCTTTTTTTGCCTTCTATTTCTCTTATAAATGAATTTTTTCAATGTTTGAATCTTGGTTGTTTCCAAAATGTATGATAGGCTATATATAACACTGCTTTTATTCTCTCAATTTACAAAGGCTTTAGAAATTGATAAAATTATTTTGCATTCTATTTAAAAAATTTAATAAATATTTAGAGAAAAGAATACTTTTTGTTTAAGGAATTACACAATTTTAAATAGATTATTTGTTCTGATTCATTATTCCAAATTACAGCCTTTTATTTCATTTAATATTTTTAAAAGTATTTGATTTGAACAATCAGGTTGTAAATTATTTGCCAAATAACAGTGTCGAAGCCTTTATGACTCTTTTATATTTATTCTCAAAAAAACAGTGTTCACATGAAAGTTAGTTGTATGATTAAAGTAAAGTATTTAAGTAATCAATAAAATAGTTGGTTTTAGACGCTTTTGGGCCAAAAAGGTGTCGGTCAGCAACAGCGCCATGCAGCTGGATGTGCCTTTGCCGGCAAATGGTATTATGCGCCTGCGTTTCGGCTGCATGTTTTGCGTTAAAGCGGAAGCAGCCAGCGCTACGGAAAAGCGCTGGCGGGCCAGCTGCTGCCACGGGCAATGCGCGTATAGCGTACGGTATGGGCTTTTAAAAATATACAAAAAAATTTGCTACGGGCGGCAAACTTGCCAGCAGGCGGGCATACAAAATGGCGGCGTACGGCAATGCTGGCTACAAGTTTGTTTTCATTGATTTTTCTTATGACTTCAGAGTGGTATAAATGTAACATGGTAGTAGTTGAATTATTGGAAAACTCAATCTAGCAATTTTAAGTGATCTGAAATCAATTGGAACACGAGTAAGATCTATATATCAAAAGGACTCCAAAACAGACAAACACTGAAAGTTTTATTTTTCTCTCACTTATCATTGAAATAGATTTTCTGGGCAATATGATTCAGTATGTCTATACTAGGCTGATAATGAGTCTTCATTTGATTTAACTTAATCACAGGTTAAAAATTTATATTAAAATTACAGAAATTCGGAAATGTGAAAGAAGTTTGCAGTCAAATTCCTTAAGACATTCTGTTTTTTTAACAGAGTAGATAAATAAAAAAGGGCTTGTAAACAAGTATATTGGTAAAATTTGAGATAAAAAACTAACGTATTTTTTTTAAAAAAACAACGTTTTTTATGTAATGACAAAGTATATTAATTATTATACATTAAATTCAAAACAAAACACGTGATAAAACACATAAAAAATAATTATAATTTCAATTTAATCAATCATTTATTGAATATTTTTACTGAAAAAATTTTACAGCACATACAAGCCTTTTTCTTAAAGCGGCTATTTTGGCTGCTTATCACAGCGGTGAAAAGCATGGAAAAGGATAAGCAGAGCAATGTTATAAGCATGTCATAGCTTTTACTGAAAAATGTGAAGGTGAAATAAAACAACTTACAAAAAACATACGAATGGAAGTAGCCAAAGAAAAGCGGCAATGGCTAATTAAGTGATGAGTTTATATATCATGAATTTTGCTTAGTACGGAAGGCAGGCACAATTTTGGAAATATACTTAAATTTAAAATAAAAGCATACATTGTGAATGTATAAAAAAATTTGCTATAAAATTGCCATGGCTGGAAAGTTTATGTTACTACAAAATTCAAATTCGTAGCTCTGTAAAAAATACAGAGGCGGCGGCGCGTTGCTGTTCTTTTTTCTTGCAATTTACTACTAAACCAGGTGTTCCTGCCATTCGTAGATAGTAGCGGTATTCTCTTTGAAAAGCAAAAGTTTTACGGGATACCCCTGGCGTATGTGCAGGTATGGGGATTCCCGATGTTCCCGAGGGGGAAAGAAATTTTTCCTCAAAGCGCCGAGTGGAAAGGGATATTTTGACTTATTAAAAATTATTGAAATATTAGTTAAAAAACGTGTCGCAAATGTCTAAATATTGCATTTGTTAGGCAAGTAAGAACGATTCCCAAAGTTTCAAAGTTCTATCTTACGGGAAGCATAAATTAACGATCGAAGATTTGATGACACACACACACACACACACACACACACACACACACACACACACACACACACACACACACACACACACACACACACACACACACACACACACACACACACACACACACACACACACACACACACACACACACACACACACACACACCAAGTGAAATTCAGAAAAACGTTTTAAAAAGGCATACATCTTAATAAAAATATAGTAAGTATTTAAAAAGGGAATTTTTACAGATAAGATTAAGTTTAAAAAATAACATGCACCTTAAGCCATTTATTTTAAAACTTTTTGGTTGCATCATGTTAATAAAAATGTAATCAAGCACGTTTTTACGAAGCAATTGTATATTATTATTTTCTTTAGAATACAAATCAAATTATTTCCGCTGTACTGAATACATTCAAAAGTTGACTCTAATTCGAAATCAAAAATGAAATCTATTAGTACATATTTCATAGCAGAGTAAACAGAGTACATATTTCATAGCATAACAGAGTTATTTTCATTTTTGCATTCTAAAAACAATTGAATAAACAACAATTCATTTCAAAACTAAGATCTGAGTGAAAGTCGTTTTTAAAATATTCTTCATTTTAGATATATGATTGGACCAATATGAGGTTACATTGTCTATGTAAATTGACTTTGGTTATAAGATTTCTAAGTAGCAAACTTAATTAAACTTTATCGCTACTTTTTACCGTCACTTAAAATTTATACACTAATTCTCTAGTATAAGAAATATATTTTGATAACATACGTTCCTTTATGTGATTTTTGATCACTAAGAACATCCGAATTGATTCAGAGCTTCGTTTACTAAAAACTCTCTTTCTAGATAGGAGTTTCAATTTCGTTCAGGGATACATGAAACGAATATTTAATAATTTTCATCGAGAGAATTCAGATTTCAGTAATATTGGTAATAAACTCAATACTCAAAGATGCAGTATCATTTTATTTTTCTCTACAGGTATCCGCCTGATATTAAATTGTCTTTGAGGAACTACGATTCAAACTTATTCCACAGCAGACATAGATTGCTAAAAGTTTCAAAAAAATGATAAAAATCAATGAAAAAGCGATAGCAAGGTCCTTGTTATTCAGATTCCTTAGTTATACTTTTCCAGTCTCTTATTCATTTCGTATGTAATTCCCAAGACTCTACGCTCACAGAAGTATTAACTCTCTTTTTTTCTGATTCAGTTTAAAGCATAAATATAAAATTTCTTTACATGATCTTCATCGTGCAATTTCCTTCGGGTGCAATTTTCAATGGGATTGTTATTAAAGACATGCACAAAATTTCAGATACATTTAAGAGATATTTTTTCAAGATATGTGAATGTTGTAATTTCTTTAATTTCTTTTGTAGTTTTTCCTTTTATTCCTATAATAGTTAATATCCAATTAATTTTCTTGCATTTTTTATTCACTTCAATTTTATTTGAATCAGGTATTTTGCAAAAGTCATTAAATCTCAGAAATGAGGTTATTTTCTCTAATCTTGATTAATATCAATCCTGATTAATAAGAATTTTCCTCAATCCTGCTGGTTATTATTTATTTCATGAAATAAATAGAATCGATTGTAACAAAATGTTATAATCATTATATAAGTGCAAACGACATTTTAATAAATTCATCTGTTTACCATCATTACTTAAAAAGAAATTTTTCTTTGTTCATAATTTAGTAATTATTTTTAAAAATATTTTGAAACTTCAAAGCTCTATTTTCTAGTTAGTTCTAGCTATTCTAGCTTGATTTCCAGTATACATATTAGAAGAAACCATTAAAATGAATTGAGCTCGTAACAAGATTGAAATGGAGTTATCATTTGGAATATAATTGTTGATGGATATTTCACGGTTTGGAAATTAAGTAATTCACTACGTTATGTTCGATGTATGTAAAATAAATTTTAATCACGTTAAGGGTACGAAAGCATAAATACAGAAAATATACTTGTAGACAATACTGAGAGCGAAGGATACTTTAGATATTTAAAATTTATAATATAGCTAACAATCAGACAACTAACAATTATAATGTAATGATTGTAAAAATAAACAAACCATTTATGGAATGAAGTAAGAATATCTAGGAAGTCTTATAGAATTTTAAGGCTTCAAATATAATTTCAGTTTCCATAGTAATAAAGCTAACCGTAATATAAAATATAATTAGAATGTATAGTGTTACAAATATGAAATGTTGCTTCCCAGCAATACTGATCGTATGGTTGCTAAAAGAGGTTCACAGACTATCTGGACGCCAAAGGGAAAAGCAGGATTTCGATCCCCGGCCTTGGCGACTTTGGCTACAAAAATTGGCATGACGAATCTTCAAGTAAAATCTAGTTTCGTCGAGAAGTTTCCAGAATAGGACCGAAATATTGGAGAACTTTCTATGTGATGTCACATCCGGTCTTCAAGGTATAAATAGACATAATGAATACATTCTATCGAGTTCCAGCGCTCATTATCAGCGCTGGAACTCGATAGAATGTATTCCAAGTAGTTAGTCTTTCGGAGTGAAAGCGATTATCTTGCTTGCTTTGCAAACTGCGTGATTTTGTTTAAACTGTGGATTGCTGTTTATTTACTGCTGCAAATTTGTGCAAGTACGATTTTGTTGTCGTCTGTGCTTCCTGTTTTATTATTATTTAAAGAATAATTTACTATTTTTCTAGTATTCTGCTTGTCGGACTGTTCTATACACACCGGACAATTTTCGTAACAATATCTATGTAAATTTTTGAAAATTATATTTAAATCTGTAATTAATTAGGTAAAAAATCAGAGCTTCACAGTGTTCATCGTTAGTAAAATGAAATATGAGTTTTATTGCAAATGTTTACGTAATAAGAACTGTTTAAAAACATGATATACAATTTTATCCAAAATGATGTAATTACCTCACTGATGAACTCATTAATTTTAAAGATCTTGTCACACATATAGATGAAACTATATTCCTCAAGGAGCACTAAAAACTTTTGTAAGGCCGAGGAAAAATTTTTTCTAGTAGCTCTTCAAATAACAGTGGGGCTCAAAATGCAACTGTGCTAAGAATGAAAAATGGTATATTTGGCATGGAGAATTAGAGAAGGTAAATCACTGTAGTGTTTTCCATTAATGGGGCTTTCTGTTCAAAAGAAGTCAACGAGTACGAACAAATTTGCATCTCCGCAAAAAAAATCATCGACTTAAATTTTCCGGCTGATGAGACCGTCTTCGCTATCGTTGGAAGATAGTCATCAGATGCAACCCATTGCTTGGATTATCGCTTGGTTTTCGATGTATAATGATGAATCCAGGTCTCATAAAAGGTCTCATAAACAAGCTTTTTTTGAACCACCTTCTTACTCCACGATACAAAGAACAGTGTTATGCACTATACCATAAAGAAGGTTCTCCAAATTACGGCTCGCGAGGCTCTCTCATCCGCCCCTTGGAGACTTTTTATCAACGGGAAAAAATTACGGAAATTTACGTGTATCCTGCCAAGATCAGCCTCCGCTTACGTGGACATTAAGTTTTTACTGCATTAAAATAGAGGCGCGCAATATTGCATTTCGTGTCCTAACTAATCACTACATTGTAAAGCCTTATTCCCTGCTTACTTTTTCTACTTCTGTTTACAGTCATTTGAGATAATATAACACCATCTAGTGGCAGAGTTTCTCAATGGTTTTCTGCTTGTTCAATACTGGATTATTTTGATCTCAGTTTGCTGTTGTGTTTGACTGCTGCGATGAGGAGGGGTTGGTGTCAGTTAACGTCTAATTGTGAAGTATGTTGCACTCTACTTTACCTAATAATTTCCTCGCCTAATTATTTTCTCATGTATATAAAGTGTCGGGAATGTCGCTAGTTCAACAAGAATTCTCTGATTATCCTGAAGAGTGGAACCATTAAAAGTAACAATTTCTCTTTCAGAAGTGGATATATTTTTAGACTATATTCAGGTAAGATTTTAACTAAAGAAATCATAAGAGTTTTTAAAAATTATTTCAGGTCAATTGCAGCTATAATTGCGGCAAAATTAGTTTCCTAATTAGGTTTCTTGAGCGATATTGGCAATTTAAAGAAGAATGGCGTTTGAAATACTTCTCCATCAAATCCGATGAGAAAGCATTGTGATTTGCAGCGAAACCGCGGCTGTGATGAAATAATACAACCTACCTACGTCGCCATCATCGAAACAAATATCATTAGAAATATGCACATTTGGAGGGGGAAACCGTGCCAAAAAAGTTTCTAAATTGCAAAATCAACTCACATTTCAGATTATGTTATTCAGTAAATCCTTAAATGAAAACGAATCCTTAACTAAGACCAGTTATAAAGTTGTCTACGCCCTGGCTGAAAGTGGCAAACCGTTTGCAGATGGTGAAGTAGTGAAGGAATGTTTGTTGGAGGTGGCTGAGGTATTTGCCTAGAAAAGTCGAAACAATTTTAAAAATGTAGCTATGGGTGCAAATACCATTACACCTCTCAACTGCTTCTGTTCATTAGAGGTGTGGATGATGACAGAAATATAACACAAGAGCTGGCTTCTCTACATAGCATGTATGACACTATTAACGGAGAGGATATATTCAATGAATTGAAAAGAAAAAAAACATTTGCTGATTAAAACTTGGACTGCACTAACCTCAGTTGCCTGACTGTTGATAGAGGAAAGAACGAGTGGCATAAAAAAGGCTTGATTGCGCAAGTGATGCAGATGTGTGATGAGAAAACCATTCCACAACCAATGTTCCTGCACGATATTATTCACCAGCTAGCTTTGTGTTTTAAATATCTGGGAATTAGTAGTGTACTGAATCATATGATGAATAATAAGGTCACATAGGTTCAAGCATGGACAGTTCAGAGACACGTTAAAAGATATACAACACAGAATCTTGAGATTTACCATATTGCGCAGAAGTAAGATGGCTAAGTTGTGAATAAGTTATGAGCTGTGCATTTGAATTAAGAAAGAAAATAGGTGACTTCCTGGAAAGTAAAGCAAATTATAGCTATTATTGTCTAATGAAAAGTAGGTATAGCAATAGGCCTTTGCTGCAGATACAACTAGTCATTTAAGTTTTCTGAACCTAAAACTACAAGAAGAGAAAAATCTATTTTCTGATCTATACACTCACCTAAAGGCCATTAGACCTAAATTTGTCTTATTTTTGGAACAAATACAGGCTAAGAACTAGACTCATTTTCAGCAGTGCAACGTCTTCATGGTTGAAGCGACACTCGAGTTTCCGACGTCATTTACATGAGATATCTACAAAGACTTTCAGCTGCAATTTCAGGAGCTGTTTTTGATTTGGATTCAAAAGCATAAGCGAGACTGTTTCAAACCCCATTTGAAGCAAATGTGGCCAGTTGCCCAGATAAACTGCAGCTGGAGGTCATTGAGTTGCAAGCAATTGACCTTCTTGGGGACAAATTCAAAGAAGAACTGGAGGGAATTAACCAATATTTGCCCCAAAAAAACTTTCCTAATGGCAAAAGTTTTGCATCAAGGTATCTTTCAATCTTTGGAACAACATACTTGTGTGAACTAACATTTTCAAAAATGAAATACGTGAAGAATAATTTGAGCACAAACTGTCTGATGATAATCTCAAGTCATTTTTGATGTTATATACATCTAATCTAAAATCAGAAATATCTGTTATTTTGGCAACCAGAAAACACGTTCACCATTACCAATAATGCAGGTGTTCATGTGCAGTGTATCATTGTGTTATTAAATAATAACTGGATAAAATTATTTTAAATAAGTAATTAAAAACAACATCTATTTTGAGACTTTTTTATTTGGACCTAATGAGTGTATTCTGTCATAACATGCTGTTTGATTATTAATGCTGCCCCTCGGGCTGAAAATATTCGAAACCCCTACCATATAAAACATTTTTTAATTTTAATTCTGACAATATAAAATACCAGTGTAGGTAATAAGAGAAAAATGTGGCCACTAATAAGTAAATAAACTCGGTGCACTCAAAGTTTCTGAGTCTGACTCATTGACGATAAATGAAATTTTAATATTTCCAGGATTAATTAATCCAGTACTTTTTCTTAAATGCAAACGATACTGGAAAGAACTATTTTAGGTAGTAAATTTATTTTTTGTTTAACGAGAATGATGCATTTTTTTAATTTCTTTCATTTTTTGTGTGTTAATTTTGAATATCCAAGGTGCAATACGTACTAAAATTCATAAAAAAAAATCGAATGAGAGAGAGAGAAAAAAAAAAAAAGAAAAGAAAAGATCGCGTTTTATAAGGAGATAATCGTAGCTTATAACTTTCATTACAACTGTGTTAATGTCACTATGTATAAATATAAAATACACATCACTTGGTGGACAGTAAAAACAATCATAAAAAGATATTTAAAATCTTAAAAAAATTGTAAAACTTTTTACCTTCTTACGCCAAGACATGCTACGGAAGCAAAATATGTCTCTTGTCAATAAAAAATAATTAATTATAAGAAATTTTGATAATAATTTATTGATTGTATTTGTATTAAACTTACTAAAGCACAATTTTATAGCACAAAGTTTCGAGCACTTTTTAGCTCCACGGATATTTGACAAATTGGTCTGCCTGGATCTCTCTCTTGTCTAGCGTTCCACATTTTATGTATCACTAATTTACAAATCCAAAATTTGTTACTATGATTTTTGTATACTCATGTATGTTCGGAGATAACTATAAAATTTCCTTTTACTTTTTTTGGTGATTATTTAAGTTGTAATCCTCTTAGTGAAAAGCTTTTTTGTTAAAATTAAATGCCATTACAAGAATTAAAAAGCTAGTGAGAACGTGGTTTCACTCTTAAAAGTACACGGAAGCACAAAAATTGGACTAAGAATATCCCAGAAAATTAATTATATATTTTTTCCCTTTGAGACTGATCAAAAATATTTTATTTTTCTTTTCATATTTTAATGGCACTTTTTTGGGGATTATAAAGGCGCTTCTCAAACTTTAAATTAAAATAAAATCTCTTTTCATCTTTAACGTATAAAAGCTATTTTGCACCGTTACATTTTAGCTCATAACCTATATTGATAAAAACAACTAAATTTAAAATTTAATGAGATGAATTAAATTAAAAATGTCTTTTAAGCCTTTCGTTAGATTGTTAATTAACTCTTAGTCATTTTTATTTTATTTTTTCACTTTCAATAACATATCATTTTAATTAACTCAAGTTTAATTCTTTTCGCTTGTCATAGACAGAACTACATAACAAAGGACTTAAGCGAGTAAAAGTTCTTAGGCAAGGAATTGGAAACTTTGTAATTTCATTTTACACTTTTATAATGAAATGCCTGCAATTTTAATAATCTGTGGCATTTTCCGAAAGTAACAGTATCACAAATTATATCTGGAATAAATAAAACAGCTTGTGGGAGGAAAATTGCTACAAAAGAATTTAATGTTATATTTAATATATGCTAAAATTTCAGAAAGATATTCAAACCAGACATTTTTAGTCATAAAATTTCAATAATCATTTTAAGTTATTTCAGATAAAATAAAATTATTTTAAACTGATGCATTGATTATGTAAGCGTAATTATAGATAATTTCAAAGTATCCAGGGAAAAGTTCGCAATCACGTTCTCTTACATCTCTTTTGTAAATTTAAGAATTAAATCTAAACCAAAAAACGGACTGATCACACTTTCTTAGGAAATAATTTGAAATTCGTACTAAATTAATAAATCCATCTTCAAAGGCTACTTTTATTTGTAAAAAGGGTATAAAGAAGGTGAAAAATATTTCCTGAAATTGAATTTGGGAAAACGAGATCTAATTGCATAATTCCCAGGTTTAAAATAATCTTGGAGCAAATGCAGGTTAGGTTAGCCTGGTTTCATTAACGTTCGAAAGAGCTATTGGTGATGGACGTCGTAATTTGGAGTCTCGGTCAAGTGACGAGGACGACACTTGAGCTGGCACTTCCCTCCCTTAACTTTCCCACCACGCCAATGGGACGACTTTCAGCCTCGGTAGATTTAACGTGCTTCAGCCCCAGTTACATGGTGGGTCTTTAGTGGCATCAATACTCAAAACCACGACTCAACGAAAACTGCAGGCCACCAGTCCGCGACCATGACTACTAGGCTACCATGGTTTGAAATTTCTGAAAAGCGAATATTGTGAGAGATCCATAATTCCATAAATCTTAAGATCAAATATGTAAATACACTTGGTTGTAAGATAAGAGTTGTATTTTTATCGGTGTCTTTAAGGTCACGAACTCTTTCTAGTTAGGATATTATCTACATTGCAAAATACCTCTTGATGCGAATTTGAGATTATTGTTGACTTAAGAATGAAAGAACCCTGTTAGCGCAAGTTATGGTATATATATTTATATAATTTATGTGTACCTTACATTCTTTCTGTTCTTTTTTTTTTAAAAAATTTAATTGTTTCTTACGATGGTCTCTGTCAAAATTGAGTATAGATTTATATTAATAAGTTAGTTAAAAATAATTTCGTTTATGTGTTGAAGAGGTTTTTTGTTATCAATGTGAATAAGCGTGAAAAGCTGTTTTATATTAACAATAAGTCCAAAGAAATGTTAACAATAAGTCCGAAATTTAACAAATTTAAATAATTTTGAACTTAGAGCGATACATATTCCAAAGACTGAATTTGATTCTAATGATTTTATTTGATTTTAAATTAGCCGAAGAAAATATTTAATTACGATGTCATGAAATAAAGCATATATTTTGGAAAAGATAAGCTGGATATCATAGCTTCATTTGAGAAGTAGATGAAAACAAATCCAATGAAAAAATTAGTTTTTTTTATTAAAAATATTCTAAAATGCTCAGATACTCTGAAATAAGCAATTTTTAATGCTATGAAATCAAAAGAAATATATTTCAAAAATGATGAAACTTGGTTGAGATTTGGAGAAAGTATAACAATCGACGTATTCCTCAAAACATTTCTTGTCTTAAAAGTATATATATGTAAATTGCATTACTTATTTTGAGACGTGATTCAATGATAAGAGAGGATGTTTTAATTTTTTTAGATATTTTCACGAGAAAAAAAATGTTATCTTAACATGTAAAAACTTGAAAAAAGATATTTAAATTCTGACGGGTACATTAAGTTTTACTGTTCAGCAGGAATAATGGAGCCACATAATATTGAAAGCTTTGATGCCTTGTTTTGGTAAGAAAAAAAAAAGGGGGGGGGAGAAATTAAAGGCATGTTATAAAAGTACAAAAGAAATTGTATATAATTTAATAACTAAAGAAATAGCTTAGTTATTACAAGAAAGAGAAAATTAAATTGTATAAAAATATTTATTAAATAAATACTTATGTTTAAAGAATTATGATACAGTTATGACAACTAATATCTTAGGAAAAGCAAATCAAAGATATTTAAATACTTTTTTGGAATATATTTGTTATTTCATTTGCTGTTTCAAGTTTAATAGCTAAAATATGGGCTTAAACAATGTTTCATTGGATCCAAACCGTACAACACAAATATTACCTTATAATTCCAATAAGTAAGAAAATAGTTTAAAAAACCAAAAGAATGGAAATTAACGATTTCCAAACTTTGTAGGAAAGAAATATTAAGAATACTAAATATAATAAAATACCTGAAGATAACACAATTAAGTTTATTTAATTAAGTTAAATATTCACAAAAATATGAAGCCTATATATAAGAATAGAAGTGAATTAAAATGTTACAACAAAAACACATATTATTTTCCAATATACTTTTTAAATTTATTTGATAAATTATAATTTGCCACCTGCAATGAATAAAAATGTTAATCTAAAATATTGTAAAATCTCTAAGAAAATTAATAACTATTTATGCTAATTTAAAAATTAAATAATTCTGAAATAATTTGTAAAATAGATACCTAAATTAATATAGAATGCTTACAACATCATCAATATTCCCAAAAGAGAATTAAAATTGATATAATTTAGATATTAGTACCTTATATATCTATGCAAAATAGAATCCTTCAAAAGTAATTTTAAAATAAAATAAAATTACTTATCATATTTTGTACTTATCATTTTCTTCAAAGAGCTTTGATCAAAAAATGATAGAAAGCTAGCTTGAGTCAGTAATCGTAAAATATATTAAAATTAATAATATCAAATTTATTCGTAGCCGAATTTTTATTTCGTAGGATATAACTAAATATAATATCCTTAGAAATTGAAATTTGGATACTGTTTTTTCAAAAAGATTAACTCTTTATGGAAATATTTAAAGATTATCTTTTTTTTAAAGTATTGTTATAAATTTTGCTATAAATCATTTCTAACTTAATATCTGAATACCAAGTTTTTGTTTTATCATTACTAGTTTGATTTTAATTTAAATAAAAAGAATAAAAAAAGTTGGATTTATAAGCTTAGGGCTATAAATATCTTGAAATATAATAAGTTCATCTATGTATCTAAGTAAAATGGAAAAAAATAATATCTGTTCAGATCTGTTCATGATAACATAAATAGGTATTAATTTAGTTAGTACTAAAAGGTCTTCCTTGTGATATAACTTTACTTTGTTTATATTTTTATCATTAAATTAATATAATTTTCTTAGAATACTAAATTAATTAAACAAAACTTTTTCGTGAAAATAAGTTTATTAATGCAATAATTTTTATGCATAATTAAAAGTACTTGGACATGATCATTAATTAAACATGTCCATTGAATTAAACATGTCTTCGAAGTCATAGATAGAGATAAAGTAATTTTCTTTGATTCATTATATACTTAATGATCTCATATTTGTTTTTAATTCTAGAAGATTTATCACTTATCTGTAGTTCCTAGTAAATTACATTGAAATAATTTACCTGCTTTTTGTGAATGACCAATGCTTTTTGTGAATGAAGTATTAAAGCCATTTTAGTGTCAGTATGCGAAATTCAATAGATAACATATTTTATGAAATGTAGGAGTTAAAAATATACGTAAATATTTAATGTTAATTTAAATTAAAAACGTAGTTCCTTATAAAGGCTATTAATTTAATATTAATTTCTTTGTCTTAATTTTTATTTTCTATAAATGTACCATTTTTTTCAAAACGCTTATCATTTTTAATATCAATAATTACAAATATTTGCATTATTACCAGATAATTTATTTACGAATCCTATGAGAAAAGTTTTTTAAGAGCAAGATTAAGATAAGAGATAATATTTTTGAAATTATTTTCCTTAAATATAGTTAAAAGAACTTTTCTTAAGCAAGATCATCATTATGGGTAAAAATAAGAGATCAAAATCATAACAATGGATTTAATATATTTTTTTAATTGAATTTGCTTAATGGAATTTGAATCAATTTTAATTATAGAATAATTATTTAGTTTATCAATAGTTTCTTGTAATATTGAATATAACAATTTACTTGCTTTTGTAAAATAAGTATCAAATCCAATTGTATCGATTTTAAATTTATTGGAATCTTAATTAAATTTTGGTGTTAAGATATATTTGGATATTTAAGATTATCGATTTGAAAACCTGTTTTCTTATAAAGAGCTGTTATTCTATTATTCACTATCACAATTTTATTTTCAAAATGTTTATTAATTTTAGTTACAACATTTGCAAATAATTGCATAATTATAGATATTTTATTCACAAATCCTAATGCAATATCATTCATGGAGCTCATTAATAGACTTTTTTTTTTATTACTTTTTTAAATACTTGCTATTGATAGTTTTACAATTAATGTGAGAAATCTCTTTAATAAAGTATACTCTTAGAAAATTTCTTATGGTAATCCATATTTTATGCCCAATTTAATTGTGAAGTTACAAAATCTTCATTCTTCATTCATGATATCTCATGTAGTAATAACTTTAACAATTTTTAATTCAGCAGTAATTACATATTGATGCTCATCATTTATAAAATCCTTATTTCCTTTCAGTTATTTTTAATAATATTTCACATATTAATATCATTATTATAGTTAAATAGAAGTTCACTTATTTTTATTATATTGATAAACTATTTTAATTTTAATATTTTTAATGAAAATAAATTTTATATATCTCTTAAAATGTAATTAAAATTAATATTAAAATATTTATTCATAAAATCTTCCTATAAAATATATATTATACATTAAAAGATTTATGCATTCAATTATCACAAAAGTTTCAGTTTTTGTCGTCCTTTTGTTGTTGTTTGGTATTGATATGTTTAAATACTAAATTGTTGTTATAATATACTGGCATTTACTTTCTAATTTATTTTCAAAATATATATAAAAAAAAATTAAGATCTTTAATTTTTTTTTAAAACCAAAAACAAGTGCTAAATATTTTTGATATTATAGTTTATTTCTAAATTACAATTTGTCTCACCAACTTTTTTTTGAATATCATTCTAATTTAGTTTTTCTGTTTTTGTTTTTCGTCCTTAAAACATTATTACGATCATTCAAACGATAATTCATTATTCTTAAATATATTTTTTAATGTTTTTTACTTAATAATTAGCTAAATATTTCTATTATATATCAAAACATTAAGACCATAAAAGTAATAGTAACGTCTCATAGTAACTTTTAAATCGGCTTCCCACCATAATAGTCTTTTTAACATTACATAGAATTTTAATAATACATAGTTTTACATTATCAAAATTACGTAAATAGGCAATTTAAATTTTATTATTATTCTTGACAGTAATATCGTTTTTAGTATCGAGTCGATGTTAATTAATTTTAATGCTAAAAGTATTTGATGTGTTTACGATATATTTATTTTGGCATTTTCTGAATTTTAATGGGTAAATATAATGATACGTTTTGCAAAATATAAATTTAGAATTTAGATTATATTGTTCGTTACTAATTATATAAAAAAAAATGTGCATCTTCTACAGTTTTATTTATTAAAACTTACGTTAAGATTTGTATATTTATTTAGGTAATCTATGTATTAAAAATTATTATTTGCATTCAATCAAAAAGTTTGTTACCTAAAAATATATTTAAATACATTTTTAACATACTTTTTATTCCAAAAAAATCCTAAATTCATAATACTCTAAATTTTCTATAAAAATTATCATACTTAACATAAATTATTTATGCATTAAATTAATTATATATTCTAAAACTGCAATCTATTCCATCCATTCACCATGATACTCTAGATAAATTTCACTTAAAACACTACTGTGAAAAAATCAATAAAATCAAATATACAAATATATTTAGAAATATTTGTCACTTCAGAAGTAATGAACTCGAGATAGAGTTCTAGACCTCTATACCTAAAAAGAACTTTATGATAAAGCTGGACGTATAACAAAATAATAATCCATTATAAAATTAAATCTCTCACGAAACTTTCTGTAAGAAATATTAGTAAAAAAATAAATAATAAAAACATAAGCAAATGAGTTAAAACTAATACAAATTATAAGTTCTAGATTATAATTACTGGAGTATATATGTATATATATATATATAATTACATTGCTTTATTATAGATCTATAAGGAAAGCATAGTATAAAAAATTATTATTCTTTGTATTTAACATATAATACTTAGGTGAATTTTATTAAAATATAAGTTGCACTTCTTAACTAAATCTATTTGTTCTAAAAAATCTTGTTTTGTATTTTTTCAGAATCTAGTGAGTATTCGTTTAGCTGATATTCACTAAATTCTGTATATTAGTCATACCTAAGTTGTACGTTTTAAAAAGATTTTTTTCCCATTTTATTCCAAAACCTTTCACGGTTGAAATTGATAAGTTTTCTATAGAGAGCAAACAGCTTTTGAATTAAGTTCTTTTCAAGCACTTCACCTGTATGGATACAGGAAGGAAAACGAATATTTTTGAAATTGAAAAGAAAATTTTAAAAAATCTAGTCAATAGAATACGGAAGATAACCAGTTTTGAAATAAAAATAAAAATGTGGGTATATTGCAAAATTCATGAGATATATGAAAACTATTCTAGTTCAATTTCCCGTCACTTCAAAAAAAGTTTTTCAAAGAATTGCGAGTTTAATATAATTCTGAATACAAACATAAGTTTGTACATAAAATATATCTTTTGAATTTAAAAATGTATTTTGAAATCAACTTCCGAACATCTCTTTAATTTTAAAAATGTATATTTGATTTGAAAATATTGTAAGAGATGAAGTAAGGAATTTCAAAAATGTTGATAAATTGATCTTTATAAAAAATTAATTTCCAGGTGGGATAACATTGTTCAACATTAAGTTAGATTATAAAAACTATTATTTAATTGATAAAAAATTAATAAGATCATATTTAAGTTCATAAGTTTTAGTAATTCATATTTATAATTGAAACGAGATAAAAGAACAGTTTAAGGATTTTTTTAACAAAAATTAAACAAGGGAACCATGCATAGACTTCCTTCAAGCACATAGACCGAAAAAATGCAACATAAGGTAAATGAATTCCTTTACTACAAAAAAAAATAGAAACCTTAATGTTCTAAGCTGTAGTGTTGGAGGAGTCATGGTCTATAAACATGAAACAACGATTAGACGATGAACTGTCCGAAATTCGAGCTAAAAAACCAGTATTTTCTGAATCGAAACTACTTACCAGAAGTTAATAATTGATGCACAAAATGCCAAAATGACTACTAAGAAGGAACCCAAAGACTATTGATTGCTGAAAGGCTATGATGTGACGATTGTAGAAAACAAAAGTAAACTCATTTATCCCGTTAAAGAAGGCATCAGTACTATACAGAATTAAACAGTCAGTACTAAACGAACTCAGAATTATTTCATGAACTTCAGGATGCTCATTTGGCTATTGGATACGGAGGACGTAATACAAGGTTGACTGTACATCCACCTTTGTGAACGTTACCAAAAAAAAGCAGAAAGGTATTAAAAATGGTATTGTTGTGAAACCTATGATTTCCCCCCCCCCCCCCGAATTTAATTCCCTTTGTCAGGTAGGTCTTATTGACTTTCAGTCTCAGCCAGAGAGAGAAAACAAATTTATAATGGTGTACCAAGATTTTCTCACAAAATTTATGAATTTTAAGTCTCTAACGCCAAAAAGAACTGTAGAAGTAACCTACAGCCTAATGGACATATTCTCGTTGTTTGGAGCCATTAAAGTATAGCAATGGTAAGGAACTTGCTAATAATTGGGTGACTAGCTTCAAGGAGTTTTGACCAACACTGAAGAATCGTCCATGGAAAGCCTACCCATTCACAAAGAATTGTTGAAAGAGCTGATCAAGGCATCGAAAATATGCTTTGTACATGAATGAAGACAACAAATCTGACCCCTAGAGTGATGGACTGGTTTCGTTCAGTTTATGAAAAATAGAGCTTATCATTCTGGTATCAAAAGAACACCATATACGAAGCTCTTTTTTGGCTACAAACCTAAAGTAGGGCTTACAAGTAGGGCTTTTCATTCAGAAGATGCTTTAAAAGACATAAATACCGAGGATAGAGCAGCTAGAAATATTAACAGAAAGCATCCAAACAATGGAAATAATGAAATTAATCAGATTATGCAAGAAAAAGAGCCTGTTTTAAAAACATGAATGAGATTATAGTAGATAGTAGATTAAACCAACATGATGAAAACATGCTTACCGAAGAGATTCTGTTTCTGATATCTGTTGCGTGTGTTTAAAGAAAACGAGTAATGTATTTGCATGCAAAAAGTGTAGTCAAAAAATTTATACCTTTTGTAGCCATGTTAATACAGACGATGAAATGGATATTTTGCGTATCCTTTGTTTCAAAATTGAAAATGCTATTGAATATAAAATAAATTCTAAAATCAATCTGGAAATGCAAGCCAAATAAATGAAAAGGAATTCGGAAATTTTTTCCCACACTGCTGCTTTGGGAGCTACTGTGCGCGTTTCTATTTCTGACGTCGACAAGGGGCGAGGTGATTCACTCTATATATTGGCAGTTGTAATGAATATGACAGATGATGATTTCTACCGACTTCATACTTCTGAAGGAATTTTAAAACAAGTATATGCGAGATCACAATTCACTTTATGCCCTGAGGCCTTGCTTAGAATTTAAGATATTAATGATCATGAAATTCCTATCTGGACAGTTACAATTGATCAGTCCAGTGGCAGCGGCCAAGGATTCGCCAAATATATGCGTAAAGCAAAGCTCCAAAATATGAATTGTCTTTGCTTGAAAAGTATAATGAAATATAATTCAAAATGTCATTCAAGACTTCCATGTTGAACAAGATCGTTGATTTCAATTTCTTAATTTTTATATGAAAATTTTCCTTCCCTTAATTAGAAAAGCACGCATTTTTTTGTACAACGTTTATTTTTCTTTACGTATTTTGAATAAATTTTTTTCAATCGCCCTCTCATTATTTTTTCATAACAACATTTCTATTTTTGAGGAATGCACGTCATTTATATAATAGCCTTATCAGGACAATTTTCATACTTTGTCTAAAAATACTGGGAGTTATATACACAATGTCTAGGTATTCTCTTCATTCATTGCCGTTAGCACCAACATACATACATGCATATATATATATTATGTGGGTTTGTATGTAATGTCTTCACGTAAAAATAAATTTAAATTCCTTGGTTTTCCCGTTCTCTAATTCAAAATTAAAAAATTCATTCCTATTTTCTAATCCAATTCCAAATTATCCTTTAATTTACGTGTTCAAGCCCTCATAAAATCTTTTGAATCATCTTTCACGTAATCATTAATCTTTCGGAAATAATCCCAAATAGACTGAAAAATTTCATTAAAATCCTTCCTTACTCTTCATCTAATAACATTTGATTTCCCATATGACCTGGAGAAAGCCCTTCTATAAAAACGAAGGTAA